>JACCGJ010001432.1:0-23091 GCA_013407085.1 Atriophallophorus winterbourni | reverse complement strand
CCACCGAAAGAAATTCTGGACGCTCGATTGGCTTGTTAGCCACATACTGTCCTGTGCAAACTGAACTGAACTGAACTGAACTGAACTAAGAATGTCCTTCAAGGTTGTCATAGTAACCGCTAACAATTAAATGTTTTGAATTATGTTGGAGGTTTCAATAAGAAAGCAAATCGCGAATATAACAAACTCGCTCTTAAAACAAGTTCATTGTACGATAAGTCCTACGCATCTAATATAGATTAGTTTCCAAGGCAGAATGCGAAAATCTATTACAAATTTTCGTGAAAATATCGTGCACTAAAAATGATAAAAAACCATTCGGAAAATTAGATAGGACATGTTTTCGGGAAATTCTTTACAATGCATTCCATTTTACAGATGATTTGATATTGGATAGAGGTAATAATAAATTAAGTATTATTTCAGTTTTCCGTGCATTTGATTTGCAATCAGAAGGGGGAATTTCTGCATTTAATTGGGTGAAACAACTCTCTGTTCTTCTAAGAGGAACGTTACATGAAAAAGCAAAATGTAATAATAACTTTATGTCAACATTTTAGTCTCTTTCATGATATATGATCTCAATTCTGATGGACTGTTATCCCGTGAAGAAATGTTTCATTTTTTGAAAAATTCCGTTGCCAGAGTAAGTTCAGCTGAGTTTTAAATTTTTCGAATTAAAAACAAGTAGTGTTATTATCTGTGTAGATAGTTTTTCAATAGTTTTTCAATTTCTGTGCAGTTTTATTGAAGAACATATTGTGATGATGATACGATCATGATTCTTATGATTTCAAATCTTTAGTCAATTTCCTCGCTTCTAGCATTACTACTGGCAAAATACTTCAATAAAATTTCATTGCGTTAGAAACCCAATAGATGAAAGGCTTCAAAAAATAGTTTCAAACGTGTGAAAATAGAATTAGTTCTGATTTGATATGATTCAAGAATAAACACTGAACGTATAAACAAAAAGTATCACGTTTGACGGATTGATATGAATTCCAGGGCAATCTTGTTTTATATCATATTTAGTTGTAAGATTAATTCCAAAACTTAGAAGATGTTTATTTAAAATTCAAAATGGTTCGTGAAATGAAATATAAATTTCTGAAAAATCATTTTACAGAGTGATATTTGATTACAGAGAAAACCGCTCACAATTACACGAGACTTATCATTTTTCATCAAAATGTTTGAACGTTGTTACAGTTATCAAAGATAGATAGCTTCGTTCCAATAGGAATACTTCGAAATAATTTTGCAAATCACAATATCAATAAACCACTAATCGGTACGATCCCTCTCATTGTGAACATCATATCACCGGACGAAAAAACAGATTGCTCAACTTGCATGCAAACATTTACCAATGAGATGTTCCATTATTTTATCATCATCTTTATTTATGTTGAAACATTGGTAACATGTATTGTATGATTAACTACCATGAAACCACGACAAAGTATAAGCGCAGATTATAGCAAAAGGCATTCACAAAATATATAAAAAATAAGAAACGAACAAACATAGATGAGATGACTACACATAAAATAGAATGAACACTTAATCACTTATCGTCAGTAAGTAGAATGGCAAAAGCACGGCAGCTTCCTTGCCGATTTAATGCCAAACGTCAAAACAAGCTTTCATCACCACTTTACCAGACAACAAGAAGACATAATTGTTAGAAATCGACTGAAAATATTTTAAGGCAGCTTGAAGTGTAACTAGCCGTTGACCCAGAAACATCCAGTCCTTCAGACTGAGCATTCAAATTTCTTGCTATGGAAAAGAGATTTAAATTCCTCGCGCAGCGCAAAAATGCGCAGTGTTTTCCGTAGGAGATATCATTGCTGTTACCAATGCTACCATAATTTAGAATGTGTTTGGTTGCGAGAAATCTGTAGCGTCTAATCTTAGTTTACAATTGACGTTGAAAGAAAACGAGAAATCATCTGTTCACCATAAAAGGCACTTTTTGTATTTGATTTGTACAGCCTATTTCCTATTATTGTTGCGTAATACAATCCTAAACCTTGCCAAGCATCAAACAAAGACAGACAATGAATGCAGCCAAATCGCAAAAACTGCTTGCCGGCCTGATGAACACATGGATCGTTCCTGCATTGCAACTCTTTAATTCGAGGTACTGGGTTCTTCAAAAAATAAGTTCCAGGCTTTTGATAAAACAGGTTTTGTCCATTTTTGTCGCTTGTCGTAAAATTAAAGTACAAGAGTTATAGAGTTAAGAGAAGTAACGGACAAGAGAAAGATTAGGTTAAGGTGCTGAAGTAGGTTTTCCTCGCTTGAACACCCTGCTTTATGAATACGCTAAATTGACCGATTTCTCCTATGCAACGATCACTGTGGATTTGAACTGTTGTAAATTTTCACAGCTATATATGGGCTGGCATGCATTCAGGTCGCCCATGCTAAGACCAGTGAATTGTTTAGGCCAAAGCCCGAAGTTGAATATTTTTACCAGCATGACACTAGTGAGACTGTGTGTCTACCTTGCATTCATCGAGAGTCCTGGTATGTGTGGGTTATAAAGGTTACACACCATTCTTGAAAGATGAGAAAAACCATCGGACTACGCAGACCTCGACTTTTCGAGCGAATGATCACAAAAACCGCGCGATGAACACCAACGTGACATGCGCGTGAGATCCATAATCAGTCAAAAATAATATCAGCCTCTCTGAACATGATCATACACATTATTGGTAGCTAGTCGTGAGTATAAAATTTTAGTACAGACCGCAATGACTTGTGAGGATTATTCGATTATTTTTAAAACCTATCAAGCTAATTAGGATGAAATTTATTGCTTCAAGTATCATTCGTTTTTACTACTTATTTCAAATAAATAGCAATGTCTTCTATTATGTCTCGAATTTGGATTTCTGCATTTCATGGTCGTGAGTTTAACACCACTCAAAAAGTAGGGTGTCATTTTTTCTTTCGCCTTTGATTCACTTTGACCCTTATCGTTAAATTGAACAACCAATTAATCAAACATACATTTATTGTCTACAACAAGTATTGAAATTTGAAATTTGAGCCATATTTTCATTCATTTCACCAGCCACCCCATGATGAAGACCCTGAGGAGATTGTACGCGATCTTGTTGATTATGTGTTCAAAAAGTTGGTAAGCACATCTTTTATGTGATATAAAAATTTGTAGCTATTAGAGCATAATAATCAGAGCGTAATTAGACGCATGTGTTGGTAATATTTCCGGATCTTACTAGCATGAATCGGTGACTGAATTCAACTTATTGGGCAGTTTACCGAGCTAGCGCTTCTATAAACAATTTTATTTTTATTATTATTTCGATCACAGTCTGGTGGCGAAAGTTTTGAATGACACGAAGGTTTTTATGTGGGAAATGTACCTAAATATTCGATATTTGAAGGTTTCGCAACAGCTTGAAATTCTTTCTTGATTGAATAAGGTCTCGAGTTTTACTGCTGTTTGAAGTTGTGGATGGTGAACAGTTTTTGGCCTCTTTCGATCGCTGTCGACCATGAATATAGATCACAAGAGAGTGATGCTCGCATGCAAACAACCAGAGAGCCTGCTTATTAAGCAACAATCTTTTTATATTGTTCAGCGTAATAAGCAGTACTCGGTTAATCGGCGGCAGTTGCATACAGCTTGCGTAATGCAGACTCAACAGAAAAGAAAAGCATTTGCTCTTCCCCAGATGCAGACGACGCTTTCCACAGTGCTTTCAGAGTAAGTGGTCAATAGCAAATTACCCCAATTCGTTGGGTCGATGTCATGAGATTTCATGTCTATTTTACAAACGTCTTTTAATCGAAAGTGCGGTCTGTCCTAGGGATAACTCACTGATGTTAACGCACAATATTAAAGATCTTTTGGAATACGACCACTTTTCATTTAGTACCCAAAACGAAGTCAGCATAAGCGTTGCTACGTAGTAAATGGAATATAATCTCTCACGCTGTAGTTGGAAGCACCTCTGCAGCAACTCATGTCTCCGTCCGTGTGAATTTAATCTGCTGATGTCAAAATCTTCGCTGATCATCCGTACTTCAGTGTAGCATTAGCCGAATCTCCACTTTATGTTTTGCTTTAAAGTTCCAGTGGAATCATTGTTTCACAGGAAAATTTCTCTCTTGCAATGAAGAAGCTATTTTCACAACCTTTCCCCATAATGATAACTCCTTGTAGTGAAACATTCAAATCTAGTTAGTATTGTGTCATTTAAATTCCACATTTAGTCAATCCGTTAACTTTCTTTCCATGTATGAGATGTAAGGAGAACTATGGCCAGGTGAATTTTCCGTTTTCAACGAACCTATTCCTTCCACTCCTCCAGGACATCGATCACGACGGAAAGGTGGAATTCGAAGATTTTATGACCGCGGTTGAACGGGATCCTATCATGTTGGAAATTCTAGGATTTTGCTTTCCTGACACCCATGTGAGTATTTCATGATCGGCGATAGATTATCACATGGTCTATAATGAAGCCATTGAGTTACATGTGGATGATGAGATATCGCGCAAACTGTTCCGGTATATGATTCGTACAATATTATTCGTAGGCACTTCATCTCAATTTGTTTGTGATTACTGTTCTACGGTATCCCCATCTTATAGAAGTGTACATTATTTTACCGGCGTAATGCTGACTCGGATGATGATGTTCATGATGATGATGATGATGATGTTGTTGTTGTTGATGATGATAATGATGATTATTATGATTATTATGATGATTATGATATTGATGATGATGATGATGGTGATGATGATGATGATAATGATGGTGATGATGATGATGATGATAATGATGATGATGATGATGATGAAACGGCGGCAATTAACTTACTCTACCCTGTCATGTTCTCCTTACTTATATATAAATAAATATGAAAACAGATTCTCGCAAGTTACTCGAGAATTTTCTTTTGATTTGTGACGTGTATTTTCATCACTATCAACCTCCTTCTTAGAACGATGACGGGCTATTAGGTTCAGATTGTTGAGAATATTTCAAATGATACGTCTTTGATGAATTGAACACCCTGACCCAGACAACCTAAACTCTTTTATTTTTAGGGGTTCAGATAGTTCATAATTTATGCAAATATCTCCTATCCTTCATTCAAAATCACGGAAGTTTATACTTCTTCTACTTGCAAAAGTGCTAGACTGTTGCAATTAAACTTCTGACTAATTTCGGGATTTAATTTTACCCAGATTACTGTTGTGGGGATTTGAGAAAATGCAGAAACTGGTCAAAAGAGCATGCTTACTGACAGCTAACGAATTGCCATGAATCAATTGGTAATGCGAATCACTTAAAGCTGTGGGAGAGATTTTTCTTCCTGAATCAAGTTGTTTAGACGCGTGAAACTCAGTTCAATTGTGAAATCATTGTCGGATCACGATATAAAGTTGTGTACGACATTAACCTGAGAAGGCTAATAACAATAGCACAAAAAACACATTGTAAGAATCTTGAGCGCTTGCGGTTCTGTGTTTCAACATCGTGGTTCTATGTAACAACCCTATTTAGCAGGGACATTAGGGTATATTTTTGTTTACCACTTAGCCACTGTTTCAAATCTGACTAAATTCAATCTTACGGTATGCGCCTGATGAAGGCAAACAACCACAAACCGAGCTGACATGGTTGATTGCTGACGTTTCGTCATCAAACTAGATGACATCATTAGCGAAACTTCTTCCGAAGCAATTGAGCGTTGGGTATCGTTTGACTAATGTCCATCGCCCAGTTGCTTCGACAGAAGTTTCGCTGTTGATGTCATCTAGTTTGATGACGAATGTCCGCAATCAACCATACCAGCTCGGAGAACAACTATGAACAATAATACCGTACATAAGCTACAACTTTTCAAAACCACAAACCGGTTGTGGTGTGTAGGTGTGGGGGGTGTACAACATTGCATTAGTATAAACTAGTTTCTGACCGTAACGGAAAGTTTGTTCATGGTGATGCCAGAAATACAGCGTTCACTTTTGAGTTCGGGAATAGCAAATTTATATAAGTCGAACATGCATTCCCCAATCGATTACATTCCAAATAACATTTCAGATCGCCGAAGCATTTCTCTCCACCTTCCAAGAGAACGAACCTTTGAAAATGAAGACAAAACACCGCAAATTGAAATCAATCAAGGCAAGATGAAGTGGATGATGACATTTCGGGATCACGAAATAATGGATCAACAATTTTCATGAAAATCTTAGAATTTGTACCGTGGATTTATCATAGATTTCTCATATATATGATTTTTATTTTTCAGTAAACATGTCATATTGCAAAACATTTTGCGCTAACAATCAGAATGGGAACATATTGTCTCTTTGCACTGGTGAAACATGAAAATTTTTATTAGGATCGAATCATATAAAATTGCAACACAAACAATTATTAAATCGTAGAACTTTCATCACATTCACTTCAAGGTAGCTGTATTTACAAGTGGTTACAATTGCCCAATCACAAACAAGATAACAATGTTCCACATTAAGCAATGTTCCACATTTGAAAGCATTTCCAGAACTCAGACAATTTTATGGTAGAAAAGCCCTATGACCGAATTCGTGTTGTTTACACTCATCAATTAGGGGCAGTAGGATCAGGATTCACATACGCTTGATACAGTGGAGGAATGGTAAACTAGTTGCGCTTGTATGACTCAGTTGAGTAAGCTTGTTACGACCAACCTGTTCAATCACACGTACCCAAATACATGTAGATGAGGTTAAAGCCATGTTCATGGAAAACAACTGCGTATATTTTCATCACGCAAGCCCCACGAAATGTTCCGTAGATTTGCACTCATCAGGTAGGGTCAGTATGATCAGAATCCGCATTGCTTACATGCTCAACACGTTTCCATTTTTCGAGTGATTCGAGGCAACCGAATCCTGATCATACTGCCTCAACTTGGTGAGTGCAAACTACTCGAAATCAGTCATGGTGTGTGTGCGTGTGTGTTGGGAATGCAAACCAATAAGCATCTTTGTTCTCAACCATAATTTTGGCATAATCTACGTGCTTGTGAGCACATGTGTATAAATGCAATGTGTTTCAAGATTAAAGATACAAAATTTATTGTTGAGAAAACAAGTAACTTGGCATTAACCATGGTATATATATATATATAGAAATGTCAAGGTAGCATGCAAGAATACATCCACCTGGATCAACAACACTCGCCTAGTCATCTAAGATTATCAGCAAGTTTGTTAGACAAGAATAATTTCTGCGAAATCCGTGTTAGTTAACTGACAAAAGTCAGTTCCTTTCTATATTTTACACTATTTCAGCCGTTATAATTCCCTCAAATCTTTTGATACCTGCCAGTATTTTTTCACATCAGAACGGCAACCACATTTGTAAATAGATGTTATTTGACCATGTTTCCCCCCCATTATCTTGGAGCATGAGAGACAAAGGTTCAGACAGTGCGTGATGACAGTGTTTTGTGATGCTGCCATGGGCGGGATCTGGCTTGGGAGATAGATTTCTTTACATTCAATTTTCATGAGTATTGCGTTACCACCGTCGGAGTAAGCAACACTCCACTCAAATTCGGTCGGTCAAATTGATTTCTGGTTTCCTCAAAGGACAGCGTGAATTCTGGCGTGAAAACTCTGGCATAAAAGTCTGTTAACAGGTCAGTGTTAAACAAGGCTCACTGAAACTAATCTTACTGTCTCCACCTGATGATGACAAACAACCAGATACCGGTCGCGGTTTTTAACTGCGGGGGATGTGAGCAACACATTACTTTGAATTCCAGATTTAATCCACAAAGCTAATATTCCTCTGCACATCACATCTTCACGTTACTGGGAACATCGCTTCAGTAGTCAGTGACATGTTTTTAAAAATCAGAAATACAGGAAGCAGTTCCGTTTGGTTTGTGGTATTTCCAACATGTAACGGCTTTTGCTTGAAGTTCGAAGGTGAAATAATTTATCCAGCGGGTGGGGGGTGGTAGTAACGATTTTTATGAAAGGATAAGGTCGTCTCGCATTTTTCATCAAGAAAGCGTCCTCAGATCCAGTCGTCTGTGTCTTTCTACGTATGGCCTATTTTCAAACCAAGGACAAGCTTAGAAGCTGTGATATAAGCGGCACAGAAATAAAATATCTTTTTGGATCGATGGTGTTCAGGCTTGATTAACATAGTTCATAAACGGGTGTAAATAAATGTTTATCATGAGGAGAAACTAACCCGGGGAAAACGTCCAAATATCCGCCGTAACAAACATTGCAGACGAGAAGTACGTTTGTAAACGGCTTTGCACTGTAGATCATTTTTCAATCACCAAAAATCCAGACACTCGGGTCTTTTTCTTCCAATGGGTACTAAATGACTTTGTCGCGAAGCTTGTATAGGTAGGAAAAGCCAAGGTCTCGACCGATCTGAATGAGCTAAAACTTTTGCATATTCGAAGGCAGGTTGTTTAATCTTGACCCGACGCACAAAGCATTCAGGTCGTTCTGTAGCAAAATACAATCATTAACATTGTTGATTCGCCTTCATATTTTAATGTCATCACCAAACAGAACCATCTCACTGTCATGTGATATAGGTAATCCTTTATGTAGATCAGGAACCGTATTGGTCCAAGCACCGATCCTCGTGGAACACCGCTAGTGACAACAATGTTCTTAGATAATAGGTCATCCTCACGAATTCTGATGTATCTGTTGCTAAGGTAATCACGTATGCATTCATATAATTTTCCAACAATATCACGTTCTGTAGCTTGTTCAAGAGAAGATTATGATCGACTCTTTCGAAAGCTTTGAAAATATCAAGGTAGCATGCCTGAATATATCCACCTGCATCAACAACACTCGTCCAGTCGTCTAAGATTATCCGTAAGTTTGTTAGACAAGATATTAATTATTCCGAAATACGTGTTAGGCAACTGACAAAAGTCCGTTCCTTTCTAGATTTTGCAATATTTCTGCAGTTATTATTCGTTTAAATCTTTTGATACAGAAAACAGGAGTTTCAACTGCCATTATTTTGACATCAGAACGGCGACCTCATTTGTAAATGGATGTTATTTATCTCAGTTCCCAATATTTTGTTACCAATTTAATAAACATGTGAGACAAAGGTTCACACAGTTGCGTATGACAGGTTTTGAGCTGCAGTGGAGTTATCGCGTCTGGTCCTGAATATTTCTTAACATTTAATTTTCGTAAGTGTTGCCTTACCACCGTCGAAGTAATCAAAAACGGTCGGTCAAGTTGATTGATGGTTTCCTCAACGGGCAACGTGAATTTTGGCGAGAAAACTCAGGCATTAGTGTCTGCTAATGGATCAGCGGTCTGCGTAACGAATTCAGTGAAACCAGACGAATTTTTTACGAGAAAAACATCTTTATCGCTTCCTCACATTCAAAATTTTGGATGCGATCAACGTGATTCTTGGTACAAGCTCTGTCCAACAGTGTCTTTCATTTTCATCTTTGTGTATAAACGAGAATGTATTCGTGAAGAATCAAAAGAAATTCTCAATGTATATCTAGGAACATGATTGTCTATGAGATTAATTCGGACTTAGGTTATCAAATTAGGCTTGGCGCCACCACTATGAAAAAGAAATGCAATGCTTATAAGCTTAGATAGAGTGCAGCTCTATTCCAGTGCAATCAATCAATCGTGGAAATTTCCATCAAATGTTTACAAATTTTGAAGAATATGGTATTAGTGAGTAGTTCAAAAGAATAATAATTTATGTGTAAAATTGATTTCTATGTAATTGCCAACGCATGAGCAAACAGATAATCATAAATCATAAATTTTATTTTTCTAATTGTGGTAGTATTTCATTGAAACAGTCTCCCCTCAATTTAGTTAAGATGATCCAATAAAATGGGTAAATACT
Organism: Atriophallophorus winterbourni; assembly: GCA_013407085.1. Classification (NCBI taxonomy): domain Eukaryota; kingdom Metazoa; phylum Platyhelminthes; class Trematoda; order Plagiorchiida; family Microphallidae; genus Atriophallophorus; species Atriophallophorus winterbourni. Next base: position 13,165 of record JACCGJ010001432.1, on the reverse strand, counting down.
GGCTTATTGTTGACTGTCTCTGATGCTACAGAATACAGCTCTACAGCTAAATCTCGAGCGCTTTTATTGTGAAAACTGAAATCTGATGTAGGATGCCTGAAGACTCATGAAGTATGTTTGAGAAAGTGATCAGCTATATATATATATATATGCCAACAGATGAAAACTTACGACTACTAAGAGCTGCTAGATATAAGGTCTGACACTATTACACTCCTTCAAGTGATCTCAAAAGGTTATGTAGCGAATTGTGTGCGGAAGAATTGTTATTTATCTTGAAGCCCAAAACTAGTTTTTTAGAAAGCAACATTGATTTCGGATGTCTCGTTCTTGCTTGACTAACCTAATGGAGACAATGGACGACTGGACGCAGGCAGTGGATGAGGGTGGTTGCGTGCAAGCGTGTTACTTGGACATCAAAGGCGTTTGATCGCGTGGACCATTCAATAGTCTTGAGCAAGCTGCAGGATGTTGGTGTTAATGGGAGCCTTCTTACCTGGCTGAGAAGTTACCTTTTTCATCGCAATGAAACTTTATTTATCGATGGTGCGATGTCTGGGGAAATCGAAGCCACTAGCTGTGTCCCACAAGTTTCGGTACTTCGTCTAGTTCTCTCTTTCGTCTACATCAACTTGTCACAGCCAAAATGGTTCTTATTGCGAATGATGCTAAACTTTGGATGCAAACCACGTCTAGCGTGGACTGTTGTGCTTAGAAAGCGATTTGGATATGTTGAGCAGCTGGTCAAAGCGAAACAAGCTTCAATTCAACTTCAGAAAGTGTAAAATATTGTAAATAGGTAAAGATTTCCCATTCTCATACAACCTTGATCCGCAAAACTGGTCTAGACCACAAAAGAAAAGGAAGGAAAGAAAATTAATAAGTGTAAGTCTTAAGAATAGAATGCAATGCGAAGCAGTGTACAATCGAGCTAGTCACATGCTAAGTATGCTTCGGCGTATTTTCCGACATTTATTTATTGAAACATTCCCCATGCTCATAAATACGTATATTAACCCAGTGATGGATTACTCAGTGCAAGCTTGGGCAACATGGCTACAAAATGACATCAAGCTGCTCGAGAGGATTTATCAAAGAGCATCATAATGGTTGGCAGTCTCCGCAACCTACAATATGACGGGTCGACTGGTTCATCTTAATTTGAATACACTGCCTCGCAGACGGGTTCGATTTGATCTAATCCTTACTTATAGAATAATGAACTCAAAAATCAGAGTCATCTATTTCGCCTCCGCTCAAAACATGACACACGCACTCACCCACTGAAATTTGATATTCCACATTCTCACCAGACCTTCTGTCGGTTCTTCTACTCGGTGCGCGTTTGTTTCCTATGGAAATCCTTACCGTCAGATGTTGTACAATCATCTAGTGAAAGGAATTTCAGGAACAATACATGACATTTTTTCTAACAACAAGAAATTTCGATCTTCCCAACGCCTCAACATTATTTTTATATATTTTTTCTTATACGAATATCCTACGGTGTTGTACAGCTATGAGCTTTTAATACCATAAGTTCTTGACTTTGCCACCCAATTGAGTTGAAAGAATTTGCACTTGACCACTTACGTTTGAGGCACTGTGTAGAGCGTCGTCTGCAGGCTAAGATGGAGCAGATACAGCTCTTGATTGCTCAGAGCTGGATGTGCTTCGATAGAGATTGTTCCTCCCAAATCATAATGTTCAGCCATTTGAAATCTTTGCAGCAAGAAAATTCATGCGATTGTGACGTACATTCAAGCTCGACCTCAATCGAAGGTGGCCAACGACATTACTTCGGTTAATTTTGTAGTTGGTTTGAGTCAGACTAATCAAAACAAGTAGCTATTTCTTATTACAACTTCTATCGCATTGTTGACCCAACTCCAACACTGCATCCAACATCTATGATGTCCCTTGTTCATATCTATCCGTCTAATGCGCTATGAGACACACCATAGGGTCAAACGGTAGACCATTCACCATTATCGGTTCAAACAAAACAAGAAAAGGGCAATCGGTCGAGCGATTGGTATACAAATGATTATGAATGAATCACACAACAATATACGATAAGCGAACCTCGTAATTATTGAGTGTGACGATATGCTTTGTCCACATTTTCGTTCTAACCCGATCATTTCAATCGCGCTCACAAAGTTAATCTCGCCGAACCAAACTTGTAAATCACTGATTCGCTGATTATCTTCCCATACTGTGTTCTCCGAAAGTATACCACCTAAACCGTCTTCACGAACACTTTTCGAATAAAACTCTGTCCTTCTTTTCTTCCACTTCTTCTTATAAGTCTGTATTTGTTATAACAGGCCATTTTGACGCTTCCTACACTCAAGATGTTCATGAGGATGGTGTTTGCATACCTTCCTCAAGCTGGTCGCATCACGTCCATCACAGTCTAATAGATTATAAAAACTGCCATGTCCAGCTTGTGAAAGAGATTCCGAAGCAGACTGTTTATATATTTGAAATGGTTGTGCGAAAATCAGGAGCCCACGACGTACATCCAAAGTCGGCGTTTGTCGAAGCTTTTCAACAAAAATATAAGGTTTCCAAACTATGCAACTGGTTGGCGTTAGTTGATTATATCTTCTGAAATTAACAGGATATCAGTCAACTGAATCATCCCCATACCACAATGCTCCATTTTTCTGATATATCGTCGGTGGAAGTACATAAGTGACAAACTGTCGAATAACTCTGAAACCAATATCGCCCGGAACGTTTCCCATCTTACGACTTTTGCTAACATGTGACCAAACTATCGAACCGCGGTAGCATGTTTCGCAAGTCCAATTTTCGGATACGTCTTGTTTTCAACATTCGGCTCCCGAATTAGGACATCCGCTTGTGTTTTTCTCAAACAAAGGTTGTCTGTAAATTGGTTTTGGTTGGTACACAACTGGTTCCAGACATGTCGTGTGTGTTCAAATGTACTGGAAAACGATATACTTTATTCTGTGACCAGTGAAACAAGCAGCACAAACAATAAAAATGTACAATGATTCTGGGAAAGCTGAACCAGTTTCAATATACGAATAACTCACTGACTGCATAACATAGCGAATATTAGTTACTTTACGCAATCGGGAATTTAATTTAAATTCTTTCTCTCTACTTATTCGCCGTTTACACTTTTGAACTTCCGCGTTTTCCCTCCACACTTATTCTCAAATACACTGAAGACGTTGCCGTTGTTGTTGACTACCATAGACATGCTGACCACCTCTGCATCCGAATCAACGATCAATGCAGTTGGCCTGTGGTCACTCTCACTCGACTTATCGTCGAAAGCTCAAGAATGTGAACAGGAAATATTTTCAATCTTGTTTGTACAGCGACGCCGAACCCTGCTTCAGGGAATTCCTCAGGTTTCCTTTAATGGCTCTGAGTTCAGTAGATGCACTTGTTTCAAGTATCTTGGCGTTGAGTTATCACAGATTCTCAACTGGACTGGCCATGCGACTGCCCAGTTCTTGAAGGTTCTTCGGCTGATGATGATAAGCATTAATCTCCACTTTCTCTATGAATCCCATATAATGTTTAACAAGTTACTTGAAAAGGATTTCTTTGTGATCAAATGACGCGTTAAGATTAAAGCACAACCGAGCTATACCTCTATCGATTGAATACGAGATATGATCGTCGATCGACACTTCCTTGTATGTGACAGGTGATCAGAGTCATTTCGTCAGATAATACCAACTTACTGCATTAGGTTCTTTATTGCTTATGAACCCTCATCATCTACGCGAAGCCAGTATCTCATCCCTTATTCTAGGACTGAAAAGTTTGGGAATTCTTTCGTCCTATACCTTGCCAGCTATTTACTTGATCAATCGACAACAAGTGGTTCTAAAAAAGGCGATTTTCCAAAATGGAATATGCAGATCAAGTTTGGTTTCCATGACATGAAATAGATGTTACGACGTTGTGAAGAATATTTTATCGAGCTACAAATCTGGTCGCCGGAATTAGTTGGAAACACTACGATGAGCGAATCTGAAGCCTCAATTTTTTTCGATTTTTCACTTCGTAGTTTTTGAGAGGATGTGATTTTGACTTGCAATAATTTACGTACAACAAAATCACAATATGCGTTGTCTACTCCACCTACGGAGCTAACATAATTCCAAGGCTCACATATTGACTATGACAGCCTCTCACTCACGACTCAACTGTAGACGACAATTTTTTCCTTCCAAGTTTGTTTTACGTGGCACAATGCACCTGAGTATATTGTGAACACCCGAAATTAGAACAAGTTCAATAAAAATCTTGATGGCATTATGATTATGGCATTATTCAGTGGTTAGCTGTGAAGTTATAAGCGCTTTGGACAAGTAAAATTGAACTGCTTTGGCTTGAATTTTAGTTACAATCTGAGGGATTAAAGTATCCAATTAAAAGCGGTCAACTATCAAATATTCAAGGAATTTTCACTCACAAATTAACCAAAATTATAGTGGTCTGGGCCAATGAAACGAACAAAAATTTCGCTTGAATACCAATTTAAAGCTTTCAGGCATTGCTTGCCTAGAAATTCGCAAATGCTGCAGTGATTTAAAATAGATTCTAACATTTCTGAACTTTAGAATGGTCCTTTGTTTCTAATTTAAATTGTATAAAGTTGAAACTGTGTTAAAAGTCCTCTAGTGAAGCGTCCAATAATGTTTTTGTTTGTAATAACTAAGTGTTTTATTAATCAGTGCAAGTTCGAACACCGTGGCTGCAAAAGAATATCAAGATGCTTTTGAGGATTCATCTCATTGCAACTATAAAGATGTGCGGTCTGCGCGAACTTCCTTATAAGGATCCACTGGTGCATCTTTATTTGACTACACGGGCTCGCACACTAGTTCGATTAAATTTTATGCTCACTTATAAAATAGTGAACTCATAGATTCGTTCTCTAAAGCATTTAGCCGTATCGCACGCACTCACAGATTGGCATTTGATATTCCACCTTCACACCGAAACTGTCATCAGTTTTCTATTAGTTGTGCCTTTGTTTCTTACGGAACTCTTTATTGTCATGCGATATAGTAAAAGGATTTTCAGGAACAAGTGGCATATATTTATGCTTAGTAATTTTACCCTACAACCAGTTTGTATGACTTAATTAGGCAAACTCACACGAATCAATATGCTTACCGGAAGCAACGCTCAACAGTTGATGCCGTTTTATGTCTAACTCTCGGAATTTTGAAACAGCTTGACAGCAAATCGTTGGCCGTCAAAGTTTGTTTTCTTGCTTTCACGAATGCGTTCGGCTCTGCCATATCGTACCCAAATGACGGACTAACTCAAAACCCGAGCCAGGCAAAATAATAAAATGGATATATCGATACATTCTTATAGATCCCAATACTCTTTGGTTTGCTCCCGACTGAGAAAGGGGTCTTTCAATGAGCAATTTTATCTCCTTCTTTTCAGGATACGTAGCTACGCTTCCACAGCCGCTCACAAACTTCACTTTGAAATACGCAGATGACGTAGTCATCGGATGCGTAGTACTCAAAAACGACACTTCAAATCTTCTCTCTGCTGTTTTAAATGAAATAATTACATGGTCAGAAGAGAGATGTCTATCCTTAAATCCTGAAAAATATACTGAACTTGTGTTCACTGATCTGCGTGGCGGACGTCGCGAAGCAATTCGAACGAATCTTTCTTTATCTAGAATTAAGTCTACAGACCTGACTAATAATACGTCAAGTATCTACACGTCATCATATCTGACGACCTTACTTGATACCATCATCAGTGAATATTCGTTCATGAGAAATAACTCAGTGTTTTGCAAGTTATTCACGATATCGATTGTACCTTTGCCGATTTTATTTTATCTATGATCGTCGATCGACTCTTCCGTGAATGTGGCTGATTAATAAAAGTCATTTCATCTGATGATGAACACAGATAATGACAGAGGCCTATATGGCTTGCAAATCGTTCAGAACTATGCGAAGGCAATATCTCGTACCTTATTCAAAGACCGAAATATTCAAAAATTCTTTCGTCGCTTATCTTGTTCGCTACTTCAGTTACTTCAGTATTTGCGTAAAGTTTTGTGATTAAATTTGGGTGATTGAATTAGTTAAATTGTTAAAACTTATCATTCTCATATTCTTCTTGCTCTCGACCGCTCACATTGGAGGCATTGTGGAAAGCGTCGTCTGCAGGGTAGGGAGAAGCAAATGAAGCTCTTGGCTGCTGAACTCAAATAGCGCCGACGGCGTGCAACTGACGACCTACAACCGATTTCTGACAATCGTTGCAAACCCTGCGGAAGAGATTAGTCCTCCCGAATCGGACTGATTAGTCATTTAAAAAGATGTGGAACATGAAAATTCATACAACTTAGATGTACATCCATGGAAAATATCGACCGAAGTAGGCCAACCACAAAACGTTAATTGAAAAACGTTGTTACACCAACATCGAATTAACAGTGGGAGAATTATAAATTGCAAAATTTGGGATTTAACATGGGAGGTCAGTACATTTTATTAACGGCTCATTGCGCTGGCGTTCGATTTCCAGAAACTCGCGGTTGTGATTGGTCCGATGTAATCACCGTTGTCTTCTGCTTCAAAGTCTGTGTGCGTGTGTTTGCGCAATGTTGTTGATGGCTTGATTCGGTGGATGTGGGACCATGAATGTACAACACCAGCGCATGATAGCTTAATACTTCTCAGGGTTTCAGATGACAAAACAGTTCAACGCGGAGGAACAATCTCTCCCATGGTGCTCCAAGCGATTAGCTGTACTGAGCCGATTGTTATAAATTGCAATTTGATTGGGTGATCAACGTTTAACCGGTAAGAGCATATGAGATATCGATTTATACAGTGCCACCTCGAATGTTTAATGCCGAGAGCGCAATGTTGTTGTTGCTGTTGGCCTCCTTCGGTCGATGTCGTCATGGATATACATCAAAATCGCATGAATTTTCATGTTCTACAGCTTTTTCAATGACTAAAGAGTCGGATTTCGGCGGAACAATCTTTCCCGCAGCGCTTGCTACGATAGTCAGAACTCGGTTGTAGGGCGTCAGTTGCACGCCGTCGGCGTGATCTGTGTTCAGCAGCCAAGAGCTGTATCTTCTACTCCCCAGCTTGCAAACGACCCTTTACAAAATGTCTTCAATGTGAGCAGTCAAGAGCAAGTTCTTCCCAACTCGCCGGGCCAATGCCAAGAGCTTTCGTATCACCTTTGCAAACGTCTTTTTAACGCAAGTGCAATCTGCCCAATGGTCAACTTCCTAATTGCAACTCACCATATAGTAGATCTTTCGGAATACGACCATTTTCTATTATGTAGACATGACCAAGCCGAGAGCGCAATGTATACTGTTTGAAAGTAACAAACAACGACAATAAAATATATGAGCAATATCTACTATACCTTCATTGTTTTATGAACCATAAACATCAGCGTTCAATCTATCAATCAACTTTTTGTTCAGCTTCAGATATCTAGAAAAATGCTATGCATTTCGCTTTTTGTATGTGGGATGTAAGATATTATTATTATTATTATTATTATTATTATTATTATTATTATTATTATTATTATTATTATTATTATTATTATTATTATTATTATTATTATTATTATTATTATTATTATTATTATTATTATTATTATTATTATTATTATTATTATTATTATTATTAATATTATTAATATTATCATTATTTTTGATTAGAAAATGACAAGAAGACGTATGATGCTATCGTAAATATGTGTAGTGCGTTAGGAAACTTGGAAAGGTGCCAATCGCGAGTTCTTGGACGAAATGCATATCATCACCCTCCAGGCATACCACAAGTGCAGAGGGTGCACGAAATGATAACCGCTCGAAAGACAATAACTTCTTAGTCAGAAGCAAATGGACGATATTAGCCACTATTCTTCGATTCCGGTCAACCGAGCTTCACGTGTTGTCACTTTGAATTAATCGCTTGGCACGGAATTGACTGAAAAACATTTGAACGAGGTTACAACCGACAAAGATAGCTAGTGGCCATTTTTGTGATTTCAGGATTTGCCTCTAACTGTGTGTGTACTAATCCTAGTCGTTCGCTGAATAAATGCATCAGCCAAATGGTGTTTTCTTATGGGGATGGGTGTGTAAGGGATGGAGATGTGAGCACCACAATACATTGGTCTTTTACATGCTCCTCGAGCGCTTAGCCAGGAATCACTTTGTGATTTTGTATTTGAACATCGTGGTTCTTTGTAAGAACCCTATATAACACTGGCATACAAATTTAACTTTGTTTACCGCTTTTCCAATGTTTCAAGGCTCACTGAACTTGATCTAACTGTCTTCACCGGACGATGGCAAACAGCCTGAAACCGGTAGTGGTGTGTAAGGGATGGGGATGCGAGCACCACAATACATTGGTCTTTTACATGCGCCTCGAGCTCTTGGCCAGAAATCATTTTATGTTTCTGTGTTTGAACATCGTGGTTCTTTGTAAGAACCCTATATAACAGTGGCATACAAGTTTAACTTTGTTTACCGCTTTCCACTGTTTCAAGGCTCACTGAACCTGATCATACTGTCTCCACCTGACGATGGCAAACAGCCTGAAACCGGTAGTGTCGTGTAAAGGATGTGGATGTGAACATTACAATACATTGGTCTTTTATATGCACCTTGAGCGTTTGGCCAGGAATCACTTTGTGATTCTGTATAAACTGTGTGTTCTATTTCTAGTCATTTGTTGAATAAACGCATTAGACAATTGGTGTTCTTTTATGGTTTGATTTTGTGAATGGAACGTAATTAGCGAAGGAAAAGTTGACTTCACGGATGAATAGGGCACAATCGACACGCGGAGGTGTGACCTGGATAATGTTGAATCAAGTGCCCTTGAAACCTATGAAAAAATGTGATGAACGTTGGAACTGTAAACTTGATTTGACCTTGATTTGACCAACCTTACCCAACAGTCACATACAAGCTCAACATGTTGACCATGGGTACCAACATATTGTGCGTGCCCAAAAATAAAGCTCACTTGAAAAAAGTGTCGTTATTATTCTTTACCCTTCCTCATTAAATTGAGAGTATTTCTGGTTTATCATTCATATGTATGTTCTGAAATTTACCCATTTCATTCACACCAATACAACAAGGTACCTTACAAAAGATATCTCATTTTTGCTTGCCAAAAAATCACTATAATTTCATATATGTCGCTTCCATCCGGAACTACCATTTCCTGTTTGCCTGCTATTTCGGCCAATCAAAGACCAGTAATTTGAGCCAATCAAAATCCGCTGTGGTGAATGTCGTTTTATAGGGCTACACCGCGTACAGACGGGCATTCGTCTGAAATTGGTGACTTGGGTCGCATTGTTTTCCGAAAGAAGAAAGAAAATTTGAAAAGTTTCATGGGTGAGCAATTGATATCTGAATTTCAACGTTTGAGAAATATATTCGTAAGGATTGCATAACGGTAATTGGTGTTGCTACCTATGAAAGCTATTCACGTTATTTCAATGTAATTCGAAATTTTTAACGTTCTAAAAGCATGAAGCTTAATAATAACCATGAGATGGTGACAAATTGAAACGCAAGTTCATGAAACAAACAAAGCAATTAGATTAAACATTATATAAGTAGTTGGGAAACGTTAATTGGCCTTCGAAGGGATGGCTTAGGGTACGGAATATTTTGTGAAGTAGGATAAGGTCTACACTTATTCGTCAATAGGGAAAGTCGAAAAGTCTCAGCTGAGCTGTTACTTCTTTAAATGGCTTATTTCGGATGCTTGGAACAAGATTTTGTTGAGGAGAGATAGATTGACTGCATATGTTCTACATCTTTTTTGAGCCATAGAGACCATGACTGTACAGCTTATTCCATGACTGTTCTATGGTATGTATTCCTTCTCCTTGGAAATATCTTGGGCCACAATTTACCAAATACCAGATTCAGCAGAATGAGGATACTGTTATAAAGGCAATGGTTGTTTTTAATGAGGTTATTCAGCTGGTGCATATCCAGACACCCAAATCGTTTTCTTCACCGCAATTTGCAAGGACATGTTAACCTACATGATATGTGAACTCTACTCGATCCCCCACATTCATTAGCCTTCAATTGTTAAAGTTAAACGGCAGTTTGTTCTTCAATGACTAGCTGTGAAGTGTATTGATATCTTTCGGTAGTAGCAGACAGTCGTCTGGGTGTAGACCAGAAAGATGATTGGAACGAAGACTGAACCTTTGGGAACTCCACTAGTTTCTGCAATTGGTTTGTGTAATGCTCCGTTAACACGTACCTGGTTAATGTGATTTGCTATGTAGTCACTTAGCCAATTCCACATATATCTTGTGATACCAAGCCTTTCAAGCTCCTGTAGTAGTAGGCTATGTTTAACACGATCAAATGCTCAGGATATATCAAGACAGCAGGCAATAATCGCCTCCCATTAAAATACCGCTTTCAAACCAGAGATTAAGATTTGATTTGTTTAATGCGTAGACGTTTTCAAATGGCTAGAAAATTTCTCGGCATATTAACTACGTCGATATTCAAAATATTGTTGAACGATTATTGTTGTATTCTGGCCTCGTTTGGTTGACGTTGACCATAAAACTACATCCCCACTGCGCTTAATGTAACCAAACAGTCCGATTCGGGATAAATAACTTCTTCGACAGCGTTCACACCGATGAGCAATAGTTACCCAATCGGATTGCGCTGCATGTTATGAACGCGATCAACTTACAGTAGCGAGAGCAGTATCTGCTCTATCTAAGCTAGAAGATGAACGTTCAAAAAGTGACTTTAGAGTAATCATCATCATCATCATCATGAAGCACAAGTCTAGAGCAAGACAAAGTGCCAAGCTTGCTTGTGGGCGTGATAATACCCGGTCGCGTAGGCCGAAGTAGGGGGTTGGCTTAGGGGGCCCCGCCCGGAGCCTTTGGCTAAAAAGCCTGAACCACAAAGCAGTGCGTTGGGACTGAGTTTGTCTGACCTCTATCCATCGACCTTCTTGATATGAGTATCTCTGCTGGCACCAAAAGACACCACCCATTATAGCTCAATGGGTCATGTGAAGGTACACAAAACATCGCACCGCGTTAAGGTTCAGTTTCAGCGAGACAGAACCAGTCTCAACGCGAAAGCGTTCAGAGTAAGCGATCAAAAGCATATTTTTTATAACTCATTTGATAAACGAGATATTGAAGTTCCTCATGTCCGACATACACAAATACCGACTTTGTGATTTCAAATCACAATAGGAAAGATCTGTTGAAATACGACCCTTTTCCTCTCCACACATATGACCCGGCCAGTGTCAGCGACGATGTTGTAGTAGAGTGACTATGCTTCGTGTATCAGATTTACCTTGTTACTCTTCCCACCCATAATCTATTGAGAATGCGACAAATGCTCAATTAATTAGGAGCATTGATTATCTATTCGTGTTCTAGAAACGCAAAACGCTTGGTACACACCCACTGTTCTCTCCGTTTTATCTTTACAATAAGCTTGAACTCGCACCAGAAAATAGAATCCAAACGGGAAAGAAGGCAGCGGCTTTGCTGATTAGCTTAAGAATGTTATTACTGACATTGCTAATCCGAGGTATAGCAATATTTACAGACCTTAAACAAACGGTTACCTTGGTATTCGGCCTATCGGTAAAACAATGATCGTTATATTCAAATCCGACTGTTGATTCATAGAAGATAAGGTGAGGTAAAAAAGTGACATTGTATCTGATGCTAGCAAACTTCATGGAAGGGCTGCAGGTATGTGATGTCATGGATCGTGACAATGTGAACCAAAACAACAGTTTAAAATTGATCGACACTCGCTGCTAACTGATTGTAATGTTTCCGTTTGGTGGTCAGCTTGTCAGTTAGTGTAATTGCCCAGATGGCTCTGTATCAAATATCGGTATTCACGAAAATGGACATTCATTGGAATAGGATACTTCATGCGAATGGCCCATACACTTTTGTCTGTAAACCTTTTATTTTTAATTGATTTGAAAGTCTAAAATATTGATTTTTATATCATTGATCACATCTCACAGAAACTAATTTCAGTGTCTTCCAAGAACGATACTGGACTATCGACCATAGCTATAGGTGCTAGTTTTTTAATAAAAAAACCCTTATATGGTTCTGTATTCGAAACAATAACACATATTATTACCTACAACAATGAAAGGGCCTTGTAGAACAAGCACGCTCTTGTTAGTGGGTCAATTCATGAAGAATTAATTTGAGAAGGCAAAACGCGAAACAATACAAAGTAGTAGATTGCACCCTTGCACCAGCCAACTTCACTATACTCTTTGTTTTCAATGGCGGAAGCATTTGGCTGTGCTTGTGTTCTGTGACCCGATTTTGTGTACCGTATTATTTTGGTGAAAAATTGTTTAAATAATTGCTAACCACATAGGTTGTTATGACGTTTTGGCGAGCAGTTTGAGAAAAGACAAAGTCAGTAAGTCAGAGTTTTTTCAAGCACTAACTATCCGGTGCCTAATACGTGTTCTAAACTGTAGAGCTACGTAATATAGCAAAAATCGAAAAAATGCAAGTACATTAATCAATATAATTGGCAAAAGTAAGCAGTGCTATAATTTATTGACACAATTTATCAGAGCTTTTAGAGAGAACCCCGGAATTCAAATGTAGTGGGTTTTAAGTTAATAGATCAAAACGCATATAAGTTAACAATCTAATGTTGTGTTCATGCTATTTTCTAGTACACTCCACTACCGGTTTCTGGCTGTTTGCCGTCATCAGGTGGAAACAGTTAGATTAGGACTAGTGGGCCTTAAAATAGTGGATAAGTGGTAAACGAAGTTATAATTGAATGCCACCATCACATAGGGTTCGTAAAACGAACCACGGTGTTCGAACACAGAATCGCAAAGTGATTCTAGGCCAAGCACTCAGGCGGTTATGGATGACCAAATTAATGTGTTGCTCATATCCAAACACTGACACACACCACTATCGGTTTCTGTCCTTTTGCCTTCATCAGATGGAATAGTAACATTAGGTTTAGTGAGCCTTGAAACAGTGGATAAGGGGTAAACAAATTGATACTTGAATGTTCCATTTGGATTAGTGATACACACCGCAGATCAAA
>JACCGJ010001431.1:81530-161271 GCA_013407085.1 Atriophallophorus winterbourni | reverse complement strand
TCAAACTAAACTTAAATCATATTGACATCGCAAACCTGTCAATGAACGATCCTTATAGAATGTATATTAAATCACAAGTCTGAAGTAAGACAAAGTGCCGCACAGCCATAGAATGTACGTGGTGCGAAATAGTGTCAGGTTGTCCAGGCCTAGACACATAGATAGGAAGAGGGTTAATGACAGTGAGACTCTAGTGTGTTTCTGTATGCAAATCACAACCGGTTTGGAATAAATTCAGCACGGTGTTACCAGTGTAGCGCCGAGGTACTGGGAATCAAAGTTAATTAATCACAACTGAGAAACGAGAAGTTCTCAAAGGACGCACAGCAATTGCGTGAACACCTCACCACAGGTTTCGAGATTTTTGGCCTCAACACAGAGAGAGAGCATGATTAGGTGCAGTAGGTGTGAAAACAGTGGAAAACACAACAAAACTAGGAAGCCATTGTTCCAGACGATTGGCGAAGTAACATTGACGATCCAATCAGTACATTAGGCTCATGAACTGTCTAGGCCTGGGCAACCTGACAGTATCTTAGGCCACATGCAGTCTCTGACTGTGCGGCACTTTGTCTGCATCAGGCTTGTGCTTTCATACCATAACATAGGCTAGTGAAAATGTTGATTTAAAAATTGATGACACAGATTACGAGATTGAGAAGAGTATACAGTGGGCAAAAAACGGCACCAAAAAGGAAAAAAGTTTGGCGTGCAACAGTTTTTATACCTTACGTTAAGGACGCGTCAGAGGGAATAAGTACAATCATGAATAACGCAGGTAATATATAAAAGGGCTAGAACGCTCCGATCCTTATTAACGCATCTCAAATGGCCAAGGTTGCTCGGCAGTATATATCGGGAACGCTTCCAGAGAACTCAGTACTAGGATAAACGAACACAAAAAGCCAATCGGTAAGCAGTCACGCAATTCCAGTGAATATCAATCACTGATCAAAGATTCAGCCCTAGCTGAACACGTGCTGGACACAGGCCATAGTGTTGATCTTGATAAGTATGTAATCACAAGCTCGATCCAAACAAAGTGCTGCGCAGTCAGACTGCACGTGGGCTAAGATACTGTCAGGTTGCCCAGGCCTAGACAGGTATGGGAAAGGAAAATAGCAATGGCAGTGAGACTCCAGCGTGTATTCGCATGCAGCTCACTACCGGTGGCAAATCAATTTAGCACGGTGTTAGCTGTACATCATAGAAGTGCTGCACGACTGCACATTCGTGATCTCGATAACGTAAAAGTGATAAGGTAAAACCAACATGAACGACTTCCCGCTGAGGCGGTTGAGATAACAAAGGTTGCTAGGAATGCAGTCAATAAGGTGGATGGGGCTGATATTTCCACAATATTGCGTCCAGTTCTGCAGCGAATAAACATTAACGTGCGTGACCCCTAGTGTACGCATCGATTACGCAATCGAGCTAATCTGTCAGCAGATGTCATTCACACCTGCCGAGACTAAAACAATTAAGGGATTATACGGCACGTAGGGGTGGTGGTGCGTCAGTTGATATTGATCGCGCCTGTCTATCTTAACGAGCGCAGTTCTTAACCAGCTTAGGATAGGTCAGGTGAATGAAATTTAAGCTTGATTTCTGTTCGTACTTACACCCTTTGTTTGAAGAAGCTTCTGTGTCACAAGCGAAACGTTAAAACAAACTACTCTAATTGATTCAATACAAACTTTCTTTTTCATGAATATGATTCCCCGGTCGGTCACAAACATTTTCCACTACATTATTTCTTTATTCTCTATTTCTTATATCTGTCTAGGCCTGGGCAACCGGACAGTAATACCGCCTACGTGCAGTCTCTGACTACGCGGCACTTTGCCTGGATCAGGCGTGTGCTTTCATACCATACATTATTTCTCCGACACTTATGCCCCCCTTAAATAGCTGAGAGCAAATTCAATCCCATCGTAAACAGTGGACCAGTAGAATACATTGTTCAAAATGGAAGTCAACCAGGGAGGATCAGTTCATAAGAAGCTAGAACCACATTTTCACAGTTACAAGATTGACCAACTCAATACCGGAGATTTTTTCATAAACTCAGAGATACGGTAGAACCAAAGGCAACTAGGCGTCGTCAAAAAGAGGCGTATGACCAGATACCATGCGATACTGACGATTAATTTTTGTTGTTCAAAATATTCCTTCATGAAGATTGGGTAATCGCACAGTCAACATGACTTAATAAATACAGACCATAATTTGAAAATAAAAAATGAACCTGACCCCAAGCAAGATTACATATCCTCAAAAGGCACTCACTCTTCTTTCCATTTCCAAACTTCTTTTACAAATTCTTCTCGTCCTAAATCATGTCTGGTCAATTTCCGTTCTCTCCATAGCTTCTTTTCAACAACAACCTGCAATTGAATACATGTGTTTGCAGAGATCGTGGTATACCAAAGAAAACCGATCTAAATAAAACAAAACTCAAGACATTTTGAACAACTGACATTACACTTTCTCTCCGTTCATCATCATCGTCATCATGAAGCACAAGTCTGGAGCCAGACAAAGTGTCAAGCAGGATTAAAAAATATGAGAAGCTTAATAAAATACACTACCGCCACTGACTTCGGTTTGCAGCCATATCTCGTAAGGTTTCCAGCCAAAGGTTAGGTGGAGCTATCGGACCCCATCCAAGCAAACGAATGTGCCCAATTGAGCCTAGCGCTACGGTGAGTTTCTTCATCCCAACGCGCCACGTCATGAACTGGCCACCCGATCGTTCCTCACAGCTTCTGCTGTGCTCTGAGAATAAGGCGCGGTACGGTAAATGGTGAGGAGGCATTCTTAAAACATGTCCCAATCATTGCAAACGAGCAAGCATCAGCATTTCTCTCAGTCCGTGGCCACTTGGTCCTAACACCAGGTTGCAGACATCTATATTTGTAACGCGATGATGCCACCGAATGCGCGCAATCCTACGCAGGCAACGGTAGGTAAAAACAGAAAGAAGACGGACAACTTCCACTCGTTGTGAGATCTCGTCATCGACACAACCGCCAGCAGAGTTACAACTGCCAATGTAAATACAGCTGTCGGCCAATTCAAGATTGACATCGCACCCAGTTAGGTTTGGAAGAGAGCTGCTCCAATCCTGGGTTAGTGTTTTACAATTGTTACGCGAAAAGCACATACCATTCCTTGAAGCTTCAAGTGACAGGCGGTCCAAGACTTGTTGAATAATAAGAGGGTCATCTCCCAGAAGTGCGATGTCAACCGCATACTCTAGATCGACAGGTCTCACCCGGCAGAAGTTCAACACCTGCGCTCACTAGACCAGCTAAAGCTTTTCGTAGGACATCGTCAATCGCGATGTACAGGTAAAATCAGTGTCACTGATAAAGTCCAACCAGTTTAGCTGCCATTTTTGACTTTGAAATTAATTCTTTCAGGTCTGTGCTGCATGATCCCAGCCCCCGTGTAGTCTACAACAGTATCACACTTTGCCTAAATCTAAAGTGGTTACTGCATGTATGCAAAAAGCTAAATGGGGGCCAACCGTAAATGGAACACGTACCTGTGTAGCAATACCCGCATGATCACAGCCAGGAAGCCAGAGAACACGTTTGCCACTCATTCGGTGCCAACGAGTGATGGCATCTTCAATGCTATTGGTCAGAGCGTGACCGAGATGCAAATTGCCAGTCACGTTCGGCGGCGGGATTACCATGGTAAATTGTTCAGCAGTCTCCCCATTTTTCTATCAAGAGATGTGTGAAAAAAGAAATCATGCTTCGTCAAAAAAGTATACATTGATGTCGACATTATAAATAAATTCAAAAAAACCCTAAATCGAATATTCTGCTTGCCGCATTCTTTTCTTACGCATTTGGTTATCTGCTTGTTCTGTTTCATGTTTCTTGGCACTTTGTCTAGTGTCAGACCTGTGCTCCATGATGATGACATTCTAAGATAGGAAAGGAAACGCCCAAACGAGTAAGGGATAAAAATTTCAAGTTAAACAGATGATACAACCGCGACGCACATCCCAACTGTAAAATGCCAATAACCGCTTAATCGAGCGCCGCTGCTTTGTAATTACATGAAAATAAGCAATTCCAGAGAAGCAGTTGCCAAGTGAACGCAAACCATGAGCCGCGTTGACGAAAAACACTCGAATGAGTGCAGCTACCTAAAGCGAGTGAAACAATCAAGTAAATTAGCATCTTCAAGTTCGCTAAGTGAAGTCACGGAGCAAACAAGCAATATTTAAAAATGCAGCTAACAGACAGATACAGTTAGCTCCATCATATTGTATTTACACGCTAACTTGCCGGTGCTAGAGACTGTTTGGCCTCAAACGGCGGTAAAACTGTGGCTTCGTTTGAGCTGAAGTTTGGAAAGGTGTTCTCAGAATAGGCTTTAAAGAATGTCGTAGGTTACGATGTTTAGTCTCTGAGACGAAGCACTTATTCGTGAAATGGAATAAAACCGTACGCATCATTGTCTATCAAGAAATTGTATCAGGCGATCAACATGGGTAGAATTAGATGCGGGTATATACAAAGTGTAATGAACATTGCGTTTCTCTTGCGAACGTACGGCCACTAGAACAAACAAAAATTGAGGCAGACGATATTAAGAAGATAAATTCTAATAACTCTGCGGCATTAGTAGATTGTGGAATAGTTAACACGGGCAAGTATTCAGTATATTGGGTTAGGATAGACACAAGTATCAAAAATAAAATAAAATGTGAATGAAAAGGACAAAGAAACGTGGTTTCTACGTGCGTTTGGGTACGTCTAAATAACTGGGGCATATGGATAACGCGATGTTAGACCGTTACCTACTTGTTGCAAGCGAAACTCGGGTCTGAAAAAGCCACAATTTTCCCACCAACTAAACCAATGGGATTCAACGAACGTTGGGTGATAAGCTTCGGGCATCTCTTGTGATAAATCTGCACCAATTAACAAAAAGTTAGCAAACCCTTTTTGCCATCAGTGTTCACTTTCGCAACGGGAACTGTGCTGGAACTTTTCTCTTTGATTTTCTTCACATTATTAGATAACTAAAGATAGAAAACAGATGCATTTGTGAAACCTGAGTGGTTTGAGAAATTTTTTGCTGTTTCTGTTGGAATTTTTCAAGCTTCTTTTCTCTTTTCGCATTTTTCTTTTGCTGAGTTTTAGATTCTGTATTATTTGCCAAAGTATCAGACATTTGATGGAGAAGCGACTGAAAGTGCGACAGTAAAAGTTCATATAACCAGACAGTAGAATTGAGTAATTAAATTTCATAATATTTATTGATTCGAGGAATAATAGTGTCGTGGCTGTGAGCGCAGACTGATGATTACCAGTAACCAGGAAGTTGGTACAATTTTTACGACACGATTTTATTTTTCGAAGCGTATACGATCCTATTGTATTATATATGTATGTATGTATGTAATGTATGGAGCTGTATAAAACTCGCCCCCCTGTAACCTGTATTAATTTTGCCGTCAAACCGTAACTTTTTTGTACAATGAAGATAAGTGTAGGAACTTAATCGGGCGCAAAATTGTCACAAATAACAGATAATATAACGAAGTAAGAAGAAGGTACCATCCGTCAAGAATAAAAATCAATTTGCCTGCCGATAGGGACCCTATACAGTTGATGATGTTGTATTTTTGATTTACAGATATCTGAAAATGCTCGGCGATAAATCAGTCGTTAAAGTCTGTCTTCTTGAACACACGAGCGATTTTGGATCTGTCCAACTCGCGGACCTACTCAGAACACTGGCTGGTATGGTATGGTATATGTATGAAAGCACAAGCTTGATCCAGTCAAAGTACAGCACAGTCATAGACTGCACGTGGGCGAAGATACTGTCAGGTTGCCCAGGCCTAAACAGATATGAGGAAGAAAAAGAACAGAAAATGGTAGTGAGACTCCAGGCTGTTTCAGCATGCAGCTCACTACCTCTGGCCAATCAATTTAGCACGGTGTTTGCCGCACAGCACAAAGTACTGCACGATTGCACATCTATAAGGTAGTATAGGTCGGATCGCTGCCCGGTTAATACGTATTTTAGTGTTGAGGCTGATCTCGAGCATACTCCAAAGGGGGCAATTTAGCTGCAGAAACGGATTACGCTAACGATCAGACCTTAACTTCACTCCGTTTTGCGCCGGCCCATAAGGCAACATACTGGAACCAAGGTATTTGAACTGCACGGGTGTGCAATCGTGCAGCACTTCTGTGCTGTGCGGTTAACACCGTGCTAAACTGATTGGCCGCCGGTAGTGAGCTGTATGCTGAGACACGCTGGAGTCTCTCTACCATTCCTATACTATTTTCTCTCTCATACCTGTCTAGGCCTGGGCAACCTGACAGTATCTTAGTTCACGTGCAGTCTCTGACTGTGTTGCACTTTGCCTGGATCAGGCTTGTGATTTCATTCATTCATTCATTTGAAGACTGGAGCATACTCGATCGAGCAGCACTGGACGTTTGATTGCTGGATGCCTGATGTAACGATATAAAAAGGTGCCTTGTTTATTGTAGGGTTCATTAGAGGCTGAAGTTTGCAACAGAGCAA
Organism: Atriophallophorus winterbourni; assembly: GCA_013407085.1. Taxonomy (NCBI): domain Eukaryota; kingdom Metazoa; phylum Platyhelminthes; class Trematoda; order Plagiorchiida; family Microphallidae; genus Atriophallophorus; species Atriophallophorus winterbourni. The sequence continues at coordinate 154,704 of JACCGJ010001431.1, read as the reverse complement.
CCAATGCAGTCTAAAAACCTTTGCAGCATTTCAATAATTTCGCCAAAAATAACTACATCATCCGCATAATCGAGATATGTGAATCAGAGATCCGTTGATACTTGGAAACTTTGAGAGTCCGTTAATGACTGGTTCACGATCCATCATCATCATCAACGGTAGCGCGTACCGAATGCTTAACTGCCACACAACCATGAAAAAGTAAAAGCCTAAAAGATAAGGAAGGGTGGGACTTAAATAGCTACGGATTCGATAGAAGAGTAAGCACAAACAAACGGGGTAGAGGTGCCTACACCTCGAATGGAACATGCATTCAAACAAGCTTCGTGAACGAGTAGAGCGACATCAGCATGGCAGCTTCCTTGCGGCTTTCACTGTCATGCATCATAAAAAGCTTTTCTCGTCACTCCGCTTGACAACATACAAGGTTAAGCAAACACTCCAAAAAGATGCTTAGTGCAAGACCGCCATTGAACACGGTTTCTGGAAATATCCTGCGATATCTGATCGCGGGGACACCAGTCGACGATATAGTTGAACAAATCCGGGGATACCAGACAGCCTTGATTGACTCATGTGTGTAAGATAAATTCTCAAGACTCGTTACCGTAGACAAGAACTCGAGCCCTCGTAGAGTTGTAATAGGATGTAATTAGTCTAACAAGCGTCAAGGGGACCCCATCCGATAGAATAATGTTTCATAAGCAACCACGGACTACACAGTCAAAGGCAGCTCGGAAATCAACAAAACATGCTATTGTTTGTTGTTGATACCGTGCATGGTGCTCCAAAATCATGCGTAAGGTGAACATCTGGTCAACACATCCCATCCCGGGGCGAAACCCACCTTGGTTGACTCTGGTGCGCAGATTGCGTTCGACGAAGAACCAATTTATCAGAAACGTCGCGAACAGCTTAGTTGTAGTATCAATTACCTTAAGGATTTTAAACGGTTGAATGATTCAAGCGCAGATCCAGGGGAAGAGTGGTTATGAGCGATCGGATAAATGAGGTCAGAGAAGTGAGGTATCCATTTTGAATAATAAGCGAACACACCAACTGCCCGCTGTTGTTCTTTTAAAGTGTTTTTATATATTACCCGAGTAGAACCCAAGTATTAATTACCCAAAATGTTTAACACTGAAAACCTTTATGCTATTAGTCACAAGTGACTAACTAAACCCAACACTACGCGTAGCAAGAACAAAGGCAGGCCGTTTAGACAAAGAGCGTTACCGTCTCTGACCATAAAGCCATTAGGCTGCCGCTTGTGTGTATTTATACACTGAATCATTATGGCCGACAAAATAGACCAATCAGAATCGAGAATCATAAATTATAATGAGGTATAAGTTATAATGAGTTTTTGAGGAAAATAATAATAGTTCCTCAACACCTCCCCTTTTGAGATTCTCAATACCGGGACTGGCGTGGATTGACCTGCAACGGTTTCACGGGTTTTCTTTTTCTGGTTGTCCAGCGACGTGGTTGCAGACTTCGGTCAGTCGGTATTTCAGTCGTGATACATTCACTTGGTGTTGGAAGGTTGAATGTTTCATGCAGTATGTCCTGTGGTATCCGGATCTCAACGAGCGTATCGGAGGTTGCGGATCTCAGGCTTAACTGATTTCTGTGTCGTGTCACGACACCCTTTCCAACTTTGACATCGAACAATACACTGCCTCTGCGACGAATGATGTTACCATCGATCCACGGTGGACTTGATGTTCTGTAGTCTCGTACGTGGACGGCAGTTTCTGGTTCGAAGCACGACTGTTGATTCTGATTGAGCGGCGGTTTGGTTGACTTGGGCAGCATAGCATTGTTCCAAGTGCGTAGCTTCCTGCCCATGAGTGCTTCGGCGGGGGTTTTGCGGCTGGGCAACGTATCGTTTGGCGTAGTTCTGTAAACCAGCAGAAAACGTTGAAGACTATCGACGGATGTCCCCTCCCCACGTGATTTCAGAAGAGCACGTTTGAATGTGTCGACGAAGCGTTCGGCCTGGACATTTGACTGAGGATGGTAAGGCGGCGACCGTAGATATGACACATTGTTCTGGCGGCAAAATTCGGCGAAAACGTCCGAGGTGAATTGCGAGCCATTATCGGACACGAGAGTTTCTGGTAATCCATGCTGACTAAACAAACGACGCATGGCGCTGATCGTGTTGCTGGATGTAGCAGATAACATCTCGATGATTTCGGGCCATTTCGAGTAGGAATCGACCACGACGAGGTACATGACCCCGTTTATTTGACCAGCGAAATCGACATGAATTCGTTGCCACGGTTTTTCTGGCGTAGGCCATGGTGCAATTGGTACACGGTTTGGCATCTTAGCTGCTTGCTGACATTGACGGCATGACTTGACGAATAGATCAATATCTGCGTCCATACCAGGCCAATAAGCGAAACTTTGAGCGATCGCCTTCATGCGTTGAATGCCTGGGTGCCCATTGTGGAATTGTCGAAGGACACGATTGCGTAGATTCTTTGGAGCAACAACGCGATCATTGAACATTAGGCACTCATCAATAATTGAAAGCGACTCACGTCTAATAGATATTTTATAGTTTGTGTTTGCTAACCCTCGACATACGAGTGTGAGATTCTGTGATTTTTTTTAGGAAGTGCCCGTATCCTTTTAATGTACGGTCTCCCCAAGCCAGATGGCATGCTATTCCTTCATCGGGCAAGCTGCGCCGAGCTTTTACGCAGTGAGGGCAACGTAGTCTGGTTGTCCCACCTGGGATTTGGGGCAGCGCAAACTGCGTCCCTACTAAAGTTTGGAAGATATGATATCGAATCGTTCCAGATATTAAATACGGAACTCCGGATGGTTGAAGCGTTTGCAATATGTTTTTGCCTTGTAGCGAGCAAATAAAGGCTTTGGTTTGAGAAAGGTACAACGTACCCCCATGTCGTACAGGAATCGTTAATCGCGATCGGAGAATCGACCTACTAACCTTTTTTACCATCGTCACATATTAACTGGGCTGCGCGTTGCTCGCAGATCGCAATTTCGATTTTCGGGCAACGGGAAAAACTGAGCCCCCACAACCCACTCGATATATGGCGGCATGCGATGTCGATCATCTAATCGAAGTCGTAAACGTCACTAAGGTTGCAGTTCCAACCTTCAGGTTTCCGTTTCGCCTTGGCTGAGAGTTGATGGCAATCTTTTTGGTTGGTGAATCCAGCGCCTGACGGTGTCCAACAGATGGCAGGACCGCTTGTAATCTGATCAAACTTAGGAACCAAGGAAGAAAGCAAATCTTTAGTCTACATGACCTACATTTGATTATTGTTTGTGCCGCGGGTGTAGTGTTTGGTTTTGATGAAAACCAATCGCCATCAATTTTTCATGTCCTTGGCAGTACACTAGTGAGGCTACCGGGCGTAAAGCGATCCACGAACGTCTCCTCCCTGGTTGATCGATTAAAAGGCTTTCCCGAGGAAAGGTAGGGTCCCAGTCTAAGGGATGCGTAAATGTGGGTGCCATCGCAATAAGTTGGAGCTAGCAATTTATCATTGTGCAGGATGTTATTGACCTGCCGACTGTTGTGGCTAGGAGGCCAATATATTTTCGTTTTTGTACTCGAAATAGGTCAGTGTAGATAGGCGTTAGTGGTGCACTTGAAGTGTGCGCAGACTTACCGATTGAACTCGGCGTTGTATACTTTAATGGATAGGAAATTTTCCAAAACGGCATTCAATCCAATGAAAAAGGCTAGATTCTTGGATCCACCGGCTTTTCACGATTGAGCCTTTGATTGAAGCAGAGTACGTACGGAACCAGAGTATTGGCCTTGGCTTTTGTATTGGCCGTTTGGGCGAGTCTTATTTTGAAAAAGAACTTTGCTGCACGTATCTTGGAAACAGCGATATTTCGCGCTTCCTTGTAACGGGTCCAAGTCCCACATGAGGGAGTAAGCTTGTAACGCCTCCATTTTCCGTCGCGGTGACATGCGATACGGGGGACTGAGGCTGACCACCATTGAGGTTTACCATTTTTGCGAACGGGTACGAGAGGAGCGAATCGATCCTGAGGTTAAAGAATGTTTTTCTTGATCTGCCCCCACATTCCATCCATATGGTCAATGTTTTGCCATGGGACTAGCGCTGTTGCATGCAGTAGGACAGCAGGGTCGATCCTATGAAAGCATCGAGGCAGCTTATGTGGGGGTTTAACAAATGACAAGAGTCACTCGCAGGCTAACACTACATGGTCGCTCTTTGCTAGTGGTGGTAGGAAGACCGAATTTTCTATACTGCTTTCAGCAGTTGAAATAACTAAGTCAAGAGTAGACGGAGATTGACCCTCGCGGAATCTAGTTGGTTCGTTTACGTGTTGGTGAAGTGCGTGGGAGTGTAGCCAGTCCAGAAAGTCGTTTGCATTTCCTGGAGCATGCATGTTGCTGTCCGTCGTATTTTCGTTCGCTCGGACATGCAACATACATTAACTCTCACCATTCGGTGATGAGACCTCTCCCATCTTCCATTCACGGGTACACACGCCTGTGCTCCTACGAATCAATTCTGGTAGTTGCGGGTGTTTTCAAGCACACATCCGAAAGAATATGGGCACTCGTTTCGACTTGGTCGATTATCGCTGCAGGATGACCGATCCTGGCGTACTTAGCCAAGAATTCAGAGAAGTCCCAGAATAAGAACGTCGAGCATACTGAAACATGCGTTTATGATGTGTGTTTTGTAGCTGTGCACAGCAATGACCGGGATCTGTGTAAAGTATCTGGTATAAGAGCCTCCCAACGAATTGTCGGTAAATTATGAATTTTCAAAGCAACGCTGATTGTTTTCCTAAGTGGGTCATTGGGACGTTCAACCTGGCCGTTGCCTTATGGATTATAAGCTGTTGTGGCTCGTGGCGATTGCTTTTTCAATCAGAAAGTGTTTAAGTTCGCAAGACAAGAAGGATGATCCCTTGTCAGAGTGGATGCAGGCAGACATCCCGAACAAAGTGAAAAGTTGTGTGATACAGCCATGAACAGTATTTGGTGACATCCGCGCATGGAAATGCAAAAGGGAATCGAGAGAATTCGTCTATTAGTGTTAGCAAATAGCTATTTCGGGTACTTGAAGGTAAAGGAACTTTGAAATCTTTATTTAGAGGCTCAAAAGGCAATGTTGTTTTAATAAGGGTACCGGAAGATTGGAAAAACCTTCGCTTTATTTCGGCACACTGCAATTCGCAATGGCTCGTTTGACATCGTCCACGGAATAAGCTACATTTTTGCACCGGACGAAATGAAACATTCGGGTATCTCCTGGATGTCAGAGTGAGTTGTGCAGCTCCCTCAGTTGTTCAGGGTTCTAAATGGACGCATAGACTTTACGTGATAAAATGTCCGCAACATAGTTTTCATTACCCAGTCGATAAACAGCATCATACTTGAATTTGGAAAGCTCGATTTTCCAGCGCTGTATCTTATCGTTTTTGATGTTACTCTTTTGGTCGCCACCATACATAAATGTAACTATGCAATGGTCAGTGACCAGTTTAAATGGTCGACCAATTAGATAGTGTCTTCAATTTCTGATGGATTTCACAATGGCGTATGCCTCATTCTCTGCAGCCGAGTGATTTTTTCGCTAAGATTGAGTGTCCTTGAGAAAAAAGTGACGGCTTTGTGGTTTTGGCGAAAAAAAGCGGTAATGACGACATCGAAAGCATCCGTTTCGATTATCATTCGTTCGTTATAGGCTATCCTATTAAGCATGGCACATTCAAGTTCGCTTTTCATATTTTCAAAGGTCCGGACGTCGTCAAATAGAGAGAATGTTTTGTTTTTGACCAGTCTATTTATTTTGTCAGAAAACCTAGGTATCCAATGAGAGTATTAAGCAAACATTTCAATCATGCGTTGCATTTCTTTACCATTACATGGGGGGGTCGTCCTACGAATAGGTTTCAGACGTCTTGCCCTTCTAATTGCACCCGGAAAACTTGTAACCAAAACGACAGGTCTCCTTGGAGGCGATGACAGTCTTACTATCAATAAGTGTTATTCCATACTTCCTCGTCGCTGTCAAGAGCGAATCGAGATTATTGTTATGCTCATCCAGAGTGTCACCACAAAACGTGACGTTATCCATGTAGGCATACGTGTTTTTAAAAATTTCGGACTTTATGATGTCGTCAATAACGCGTTGAAAGCATACTGCACCAGTTGTAACCGCACGGTATGCGGCAAGACTATAATAGGCTACCACAAGCTTCAAAATCGGTATGTAGACGGTCGGTTGCAGCTATTTGAATTTAATGGTAAGCGGATTAACGGTCTAAAGTACTATAAATTCCGATTCATGAGATCTATTCAATCATTTTATCAAGACGCGCAATGGGTACGCATCCAAATATGTAGACTGATTGATGGTATGACTGTAATCCACGACCATTCGATGTTTGTGATTCGTATCACAAAATTGCATGGATTGAAACTACAAAAACAAACTGCTTTTTGCGCATTTGCTTTTGCATATTCCGCTTGCATGCTTTCCCTTTTTCACGCGCGTGCTCACCTGCTATTCCTGCTTCATATTGCTTGGCACCTTGTCTGACTCCAGAGTTGTGCTTCATGATGATGACGATTCCTTGTGCCAAGCACTTGGACTCTCCATGGTGATGTTGAAAGCTTAATTATGCCGTCTTGCAACAAGCGGTCAACTTCAGTTCTTATGAATTGTTCATCATCCGTGTACATTCTTCTCGATTTGGTTGCAACTGGCTTTCAAGATGGCGACAAGTTCGTAAAGAGTGAGGGAGATTCAACGCTTGTAGCAGTCAAGCCGCAGAGAATAAATACATCACGATCCTCACGGAATGGAATTTCAATTTTGGAGTGGAGACCAAGGAAGTCGTGTCCCAATCGAACTTCAGTGCAGAGTTCAGGTTGCACGAACAGTTTGAATTTTTCATATAGGGCACATCTGTATTGAATTGGTGTATGTATGTATGAAAGCACAAGTCTGATCCAGGCAAAGTGCCGCACAGTCAGAGGCTGCACGTGGGCTACGATACTGTCAGGTTGCCCAGGCCTAGACAGATATAAGAATGAAAATAGAAATGGCAGCGTGTTTCAGCATGCAGCTCACTACCGTTGACCAATCAATATTGAATTGATACATGGCAATGACCCGTCGTTTGACGCCATTTTGACCACGGTAGAGCTTGGGTAAACGGTAAAGTGGCTGGCAGTCAGCAAATAACACGAAGAGTTTTGAATTGACTTGCTTTTGGTGTAGCTAATGTTAGAGGAGTGCGCTTGACTTGACGGGGTACAAAACAAGAGAGTATATGATTTAATACATAACCTACGTTGGCAATAAAAGTGACTCTAATTGAAAGAGTGTATCATACTAATTAAACTGAATGTATCTTTTGTGACTAGACAAACAAGATCAACAAAAATCTCGCTGTTCCTCCATCCTGTCGGTTGTACACCGTATTATTTTTCTTAAAGGTACATATCTGTTGCACGTATGTGCAATCGTGCAGTGTTTCTGTGTTGTGAAGCTACGACCGTGCTAAATTGATTTGCAACAGATAGTGAGCTGCATGTGGAATGCACTGGTGTCACACTGTCATTTATATTTTTATTCCCATATCTGTCAAAGCCTGGAAAACCTGACAGTATCTTAGCCCATGTGCAGCCTATGACTGCGGCAATTTGCCTGGAACAGGCTTGTGATTTCATACCATACCATACCACTTGTTGTTTCCATTTTATCCCTCGAAAATATTCGAGAGATCACACGGACACAGAAAATGTGCTCCGCAGTCTGATTCACAGATTTTACTTGGTTCTATTTTCCAATATTTGTCTAGGCCTGAGCAACCTAGCAGTATCTTAGCCCACATGCAGTCTATGACTGTGCGGCACTTTGCCTGGATCAGGCTTGTGCTTTCATACATACATACATACATTTGATTATATAGCCCTAAGTAGAATTTCAGACTCAATGAAAATGAGACTGCCGCGGGTTTTTGACTAGTGCATTGACGCTGTCAAATAACGCAATGCGATGTAGTTTGCACAGATTGGATGTATTCTACCAATGGTGTAATCGGTTGTTCCGCTCCAGGCTTTTACCTTGTCCATTCAAATAGCGCAATCCAACGATAGGCTTCTATAACCAATTGAAACGCCAAGCTTTTAGTTACGGTGCTTATTTAACCCACTCCAGCTGATGTACAATGCTTCTTTTGTACATCGACAGCACCGTGCTAAATTGATTTGCAATGTATAATAAGCTACCTGCGGTAACACAACACAGTTATACTGCAATTGTCATTTTATTAGATCTGTCTAGGCCTGGACAACCTGACAGTGGCTCTATCCACTCATAGGCTATAACTGTGGTGCTTTGCCTGGTTCCGGACTTTTGATTTCATACAAATTGTACATGATACCATTTGATTGCTGTCCAGTTTCCATCGTGCGAGTCAAACACGTATTTAATCAAGTTTTGTAAACTAGTAGAGTTACATCAACGCTGCAGCTCTTTTGCGGCTTTTCAACCTTACGCTTATTGTATTGTAATAAATCTATTAAATTGTAACGAAACATTCAGCACCGTTTTCCTTTTTGTTTTCGATATATTCTACCACATTTGTCCAGCTGGTACCGTCTCCGATCAAGAGTAATCTGTGCCATGACTCATTTTTCAATCTTGTCCCAATTCAGCCACAAAAACGAAAAGGAAACGTTTTGTATTCGTGTATCTTAGTTGATTAGAGCGTCGTGCTAATAACGCAAATGTCGTGGGTGTGATCCTTATCGTGGCCAGATTAATAGAATTTTTCTTTCGTGCGGAGACTGAACCGTAACGTGGTGCATTGATTTGTACAACTCCATGACCTACGGGTACGAACAAAGTTATTCATAGCAGGAAGATCGATTGATAAAGGTCAGACGGACACAGACTCAGTCCACTGCCTTGTGGATAGGGATCTTTAGCCAAATGCCTTGGTCGAGAACTCTTATTGTTGTCCTGTCAAGGCATGGGCGGCATGGGGATAACCCAGCCCACATACCGCCATAACATTCACAAATAGATCCAATTCCATAATACATAGTGTTCTGATTGATCGATCAAACAAACAAGTGGGAAGAACGATTGCCTGTAAGCTAGGCTTTATTCAATTCACAATTTGAGTAGAGTGGCTGCAAAGAGAGAGAGAGACCACGGGATTTCAGAGTAAGTAGAATAGACTTCCATAAAGTGCCATTGAGCCGCTCCACTTGACCGTTGCACTGTGGATTATGTTGCATTGTACGGCTAGTAGCGATGCCATTGTTGTGGAGGAATTGTTTTAGTTCAGTAGACATGAAAGAGGGTCCGCGATCAGAGTGTATAAAACCCTGCGTGCCAAATGTTGTGAAAACTACTAGAAGTCAGTTGATGATAGTTTGTGATGACATGTCAGGGCAAGGAAAGCGAACGGGAAGCGGGAATATTCATCGATGATTGTTAGCAAGTATCGGTTCCGGCTTGTTGATGGTAGTGGCCCTTTGAAATCGAGACCGTGTCTTTCGAAAGGCTGGGTAGCCTTTATCAAGTGGACGCCTGTAGGTTTGAAGTATTGAGGATTTCACAACAGACAGAACAATCAGCAGTCATTTTACGGACCTCATCCAAGGAGTAAGGCAAGTTGCGCGCTCGAATGAAGCGGGTGACATAAGTTTTCATGTAGCTGACGCAGTTTTATTAATGGTTCCACAAAACCACATACGGCGCGTGAAAATGCATCCGCTGCTTGATTCTGTCGGCCTGGTCGGTAAACCACATTATATTGGTATTGTGACAGCTCTAAACACCAACGTTGAATCTTGTCGTTTTTAATTTTACCACGCTGTCTATTGTCATACATAAAAGAGACGGAACGCTGTTTGTCACTAGTCTGAATGGGTGGTTTATAAGATAATGCCTCCATTTTCTGACAGCCTCAACGATTGCACACGCCTCTTTTTCGATAGCCGAGTGGTGTTGCTCACTGTTATTCAACGTTCTTGAGAAGAAGGCTACTGGTCTACCACTTTGATTAGGCGTTGCGGCGATCGCGACGTCAAATGCATCAGTTTCTACTATCAATAGAACCGCATGATCGATTGTGATTAGCAAGGCATCCTCGATACGGCTTTTTAACTGTTTGAAAGCAGTAAGCGCAGATTCAGGAAGAGGAAAAACTCGGTTATGGATAAGTGGATATATAGTGTCTGAAAAGCGGGGTATCCAATGGGAGTAATAGGCAAACATGCCAACTGCTCGTTGTTGAGATTTAAGATCGACTGGTGGTGGTAATTCTCTTAGAGGGGCCAGGCGGTCTTGGTCAGGTTTGATGATACCTTTGGACACCTCGTAACCGAGTATTTTGATAAAACTCACGGCAATTATACTCTTCGATTCATTGAACGTTAGTCCGTACATTTCTGCAGTTTTTTAAAAAAATTGGATAGGTTTCTGTCGTGATCGGCTTTATCTCGACCACAGATGACGACATTGTCAATGTACGCGAACGTGCCAGATAGTTTTTCTTTGATTATTAGTTCATCGATGATCCGCTGGAAACACGCGACTCCGTTGGTCACACCAAATGGAATTCGACGGAATTGGTAGAGTCTGCCGGCAGCTTCGAATACGGTGAATGGTTTATCCCCGTCACGTAGGGGTATTTGGTGATATGCGCTCCGCAGATCTAGAGTACTGAAAACATTGTAAACAGCGACATTTTCAACTAGTTGATCGATCCTTGGCAAAGGGTAAGCATCAAGTTGCGTGAACCTGTTAATTGTCTGGCTATAATCAATAACTAACCGCTTTTTGTGACGTTCGCTGGTAGTAATTAAAACCTGAGCCCGCCAGGGTGAAGGTGATGGCTCAATTATACCTTCTTTCAACAATTGTTCAATCTCCGATCTGATGAAACGCTCATCGACAAAAGAGTGGCGTCTGGATTTAGTGGCTATAGGCTTGCAGTCAGCAGATAAGTTTTTGAAGAGAGACGGAGGTGTGACTTTGGCTGCCATAAGTCCACATATAGAGAGCGAAGGTTTGGGGCCTCCGAACGGGATCTCGACCTTTTCGTGCATTTTCAAAAAGTCATGTCCAAACAGTACATCTGCACACAGATTAGGCATGATTGAAAATTTGAATTGTGGATAAACTGATTTCTTGTAGCGAATTGGTAGGTAAACCATGCCTTCGGTTTGACTCGTATGTTCGGTATTAGCAAGAGTTATTTTGTTTATACACGGAACTAGTTCCCAAGAGTTCTTACGAACAACCGAGGAATTTATGTAGCTCTCAGAGCTCCCAGTATCTATGAGAGCCTGCAGTCGGATGCCTTTGACGTAAACAATAATGATTGCATTAGACAGGGATACAGGAGCAGCGGAACAGAACAAATCGGAAACAACTGAACTTGTCGATGGGCAGTTATTTCTCGTGTCGGATGGTGACTAACAAACTCGTTGAAAATGACCTTTTTCCCACATCCTTTGCAAACAGCTCCTCTGGCAGGACAATTTGTTCTTGGAATCCTAGATAACCCACAAAAATAACATTTTGCAGCATGCGCGGCGGCAGTCACCTCTACGGGCGTATCTAGATGTATTTGTGTTTGATTACAAGGGATATCATTGTTTGTGCATTGCAGCCTGTTAGCATATGATTCAGATTGTTTCAGAGCTAGATCGAGTGATCTTGCTGTACCGAATGCTTTCTGGAAGTTGAGTGTTGAATGCTCCAACAATCTCTGTCGGGTTGCAGTAGACTGAATACCGCTGATGAAGGCATATCGGAGTGCATCATCTTTATACTGCTCCATACTGACAGCACTGAAATTACAATCTCTGGCAAGGTTTCGTAATTTATGAGTGAATTGTTCGTGATTGACCGTCTTCTTGCTTGCATGTTGCCAGTTAATGTCGAGTGAAAATTTCATTTTTTGGTTTAACATATAAAGCTTCCAAGGTGGAAATGACTTTTGCGTATGTAGTACAGTCCGCAAGTAAGTCATAAACACCGGAGAAAACGTAGTTAAATAATACTTTCAGCCTATCTGGTTCGAGCTCGTTCAGCTCATCAAGAAAAATAGAAAATATATTGAACCAGTGTTTCCAACGTTTAGCAGCGTCTGAGACGTTTGGGTCAGCATTGAATTTGTCAGGTCGCATGAACCGTTCCATTTGCAAATTGTGAATTGTATAAATTGTTCTGATTGATCGATCAAACAAACAAGCGAGAAAAATGATTGTCTGTAAGCTAGGCTTTATTCAATTCACAATTTGAGTAGATTGGCTACAAAGAGAGAGAGTATGGTGTGTATTACAATAAGAGTAAAAAATGGTGATAAACCATATAGTTGCAAAATTCAATCATAGCACATAGGCTGTCGCAAAATTACAAAATAGCATGCTGTGAAAATACAAAAACAAACTGCTTTTGTCATTTACATATTCCGCTTGCCCGATTTCTTGTTTCAGGCGTCTTCTTGTCTACCTTTCATGTTGCTTGGCACTTTGTGTGGCCCCAGACTTGTGCTCCATGATGCTGGTAAATGTTGTGTAAAGTATGCCCAACCATTCAGCATTCTTGAGTTTTAAATAATGCTCTTATCATCTGTGTCTACAAAATATTAGTTCACTCATCCACAATTTTTATCTATTTAATACTGATGCTCATTTTTAGCTTTTCGAGTTCAAGATATTCCATTTGACCGACTAAATTTCACGTCTGATACTTTGCGAAATGTTTTCATCCATTCATACAAAGCTGACCACGTATCGCAGTAGTTCTTCAGCAACTTATGATGATCGAAAAACTACTGTTCAAAAATCCTTTAATCCTTCTTCGGATTCCGTGACACCAATACCCCCGGTAAGTTGAAATAATACAAAATCATGTCGCGAAAGTTTGAGATTATTTCAATTTTTTCATGCGTCCGTAATTTTTCTTGTTTATTCTGCATCAACCAATTTTAGGGAGTGTAATGAACCTGTATAACTCTCATGACATTGCTTGTCGAGCATGGTCGACTGCATACAAAAAATATTTGCATTTTTCCTAAGAATCCTATAATCACTTATAAATCATCTTGCTTTCATCCTTTTTCTCTTGACACCCGTTGACTATGCAGAATTGTTCTCGTTTTGTGGCAACATCGCGTTACATGTATAGAAGTTTGCAACCGGGTTGTAGGACCAAGAGGCCAATGACTAAAAGAAAAATGATGCTTTCTTTTTTCGATGGTTGAGCCACGTTTTAGTAATTCTTCATCGCTTGCCATACCGTGCCTTTTGCGTAGAGGCTGGGAAAACCGATCGGGTGACCGAATCAAGACGTAGTGGGCTTGAATGAAGCAGCGCATCCTAACGCTCGGTTTTGTGGGATATATTCGTTTGCCTGAGTGGGTCCCAAAGATCAACATAATTGCTGGTTAGAAACCTTACGCGATATGTATAAAATAACAAACCCAATCTAGGTAAAGTACTGCAAAGTCAAAAACTGCACGTGGGCTAAGATGCGGTCAGGTTTCCTTGGCTTAGACAAATATGTGAATTGTAAATTGAAATGGCACTAACACTTCATCGTGTTTTCTCACACAGCTCACTACCTCTGACAAATCAATTTAGCAAGGTGTTATCTGTGCATCTCAGAAATACTGCACGGTTACACCTCCATGCGAAATGGCTACAAACCGAAGTCAGTTGTGCCAACTTACTTTATTATGTAGGTCGATTTTCCCTTCATCAGCGCATCATATTTTCTAATAAGACGAAAATTCACATGCACCGAAACTACAGAAACAAGCTGATTATTACGCAATTTGTATATTCTGCTTGTGAGCTTTGTTTTTTACGCATTTACTAATCTGTTTTTTATGCTTCATGTTGCTTGGCACTTTGTCTGGCTCCAGACCTGTGCCTGTGATAATAACGATTCCATGTGACTGAGATACCGGTGCAGTATTTTACCGTCGGTATTTCGAAGTGGACCTGGTTTGACAGTGATCGAAGTAAAAGCAATTTTCTGAGTCTCTTTTGCGCCTGATACAAGAGAAACTAGTTTCTGCTACTATGTCTCCATTCTTATAAGAATTAGAGTTCTTTAAGAAGACTTCTGTAATGAATTGTATTGTATTGAATTGAATAAGCAACCCAAGAATGGAAGTGAGAGCAAACCACGCTCACTCGAATCACAGTATGTATTGAATAACAACCAGAATGAATGAATGACAACCAGAACTTGAATAACAGTATTATTGATTATTGTTGAATGATTGAATATTATTGATCGTTAATCGAACAATCACCACAACCTCCCTTGTATTCCGTTTACATTTACAGCAAATCTTAATTTATGTGTTTTAGCAATATGATTCATCATGCTTGGCAGGAATGCCAAAGCATATTTGATCCACCCAACTCTAAAACACATTAAAGGATATATCTTTCACCACTTCTTTCCCATATATGATTTCACGCATCATGCGTTTCAAGGTATAAAGCCATTCTTTACTATGTTTGGGTCAAATCTAAATTTGGGGAAGACTAAACATTGAGTGATAGAAACATACACACTGCTTACGATTTGCATTTCATTCGAAATTTCCAATGCTGTCAAAAAATACAGGGAATTAAAACTCACGAAACCAGTTACGTAGTGTGAGTGCGTCATGTGATGAGTTAGCTGTTATATAACTTTCAATAATTCATTTGTTAATAGCAAAATAAAACAATACTTTCGCGTTGTTGTTTTTCTTGCCTACTTATTCTGTTTAACTAGACTGATTAATTGGAACAGGACATTAAAAACTTGGACCTCAAGGTTGAATTCCTTTTGACAGACTCCGATTTTCGCAACCGTTCTCAATTCTTGGTTGTTACAATTCGTGGTCACCTGCATCCTCTTTGGTGTAGCCATTTACTTGGAATTCGGATGCGTCATGTTCGTAATCGCTTCGCTCTACTGGCTTTTCGTTTGGGGTACAAACAAGCAACCGGTGGTCCGAAATCCGGACGAAAACGTCATTTCTGTCGGGTTTTTCTTCGACAACTCACCTGTCCCGCACATACCGCATTGAACTTTCAAGTTGATTATTCATTCATTCATTTCCGGTCTTTCAACCTCAGATTATTTAATGAAATTTGTTTGTTTTTTGCCGGCATCGCTTGTGTTATTCTTCCCGGGGGTCTATTTGCTTCTATTTAAGTCAAGATCGTTTTTTCAACGGTCGGGTTACGTTAACTTGCAGCGCCAACGAATGTTTTAGAAATTTATGCATCCTTTATGTGATCAGTTTCGGGGTAAGGCAAACGACGATCTAGTATGAGATTTGGATCGTCTTTAATATTCTTCGCCAGGCTTGTGCATTATAAACTAGTTATAGCTATCATGCAAGGCGCCATCTGTAAGAGACCAATTTCCAAAAAGCTTCTCTTCCCTGGTACTCGCGTGGAAACTTCGCTGCACTTGTAGGAACCAATTTACACGCCCGATTACTTGTTGAGTTATTTTAACTATCTGACCCGCCATCAATCCGTTAGCGATGTTCCACATTTTATTTTGTCCATCCATGCGGCATTTAAGAACAACCTTCTAACTACCATATGTAGAAATAATGAAAGGTTACATTATTTTATATTTAAACGAGACGCGCTGACATGACATGCTTGCTACTCACGAGGTCATATCATAGCGCCGACTACGACACAGACCATTCATTGGTCTACACTGCCTTGTTAGACTAGATTTCATCTCATCAAATTGACAAGAAAGTCAAGGATTGGCATTGGTCATATGCGCTAGCCTCATTCTGCTTTACAATTCGTGCAAGCTTTCACAACTGAACTCTACATATTAAGTTCATCAAATTCAGCCTCTGAAAACTTTAAATCGTTCGGAAATTGCATACGCCGAATTATTCTTCCCACACACAGCCGAAAGAAACAAAACCAGTGATTGCTTTGAAACCAATAGTTCTACTGCTGTTCTTAACAAGAAACGATTAGCATCCATAAAATGTAAACGAAAAACAACTGCTGAAAACGTATGCCTTCTGCGAGCCGCTAGAGTTAAGGTCCAACAGACTACTGGTCGAGGAGTAACTACTGGAATGCAATCAGCACCGCCGAACTGTCATAGCATCAAGAGAGCCATGGCTCCAGTTAATCTCATAACAGCCCCCAATAAGTCTCTCTATTCATAGATTACACGTTGGTAAAAAACGTATGTTTTACAAGACCCACAAAATGCAAATCAGGTCGGATGGTAAATGTTTTTCATGAAATATTGTTATGGATCATTATCAAACGCCAAAACATACTTGTCCAATTCAAGTGACTTAAAAGCATCAACGGTTTCAGATGGTACCGGATGAGCGACCAATTGTTGATTATGCACGCAGATGGGCAGATGGTTCGAGCACTTCTCTCTGTTCTAAGGAGAGAATTATCTTAACGCGTGCATTTGAAGCTGTTGATCGTTTGGCAACCATCGAGTATCTTGATACTCCTACTTTTGGTCAGCTTAGTAGAGCAACTTACAGTGTAACCGAAAGAAAGGCATCTGGTGACGATGGCATCCTGTCATAGCTCATCACAGTAGAACGGTCTTAATTCGTTCAAATTGTAAATTAGTTCTCTTGTTGGCAAGAGCAAGGTGCCCCACATCATGCTATTCAATAAAAGCGATCGTGTTTACTAAGAAATCTCTCCCGGACGTCGTCGGCAAATTGTTTGCCAAACTTCCTCAGATATACGTGTAATGGGAATATCAACGTGATTTCCACCGGGGAAGATCAACCATTAAAATAAACTTCTCCCTATGCAGTTTCAAAAAAATGATGTGAATTTCGTATGCCATTTTACGTTTTGATTGTTTTGACGAAAGCTTTCGGTTGCGTTAGCATAGAGGGGCTCTTCAATATGATCAAGCTCAGGCTGTTCAAACCCGTTGTCTTCCTCTTTTGGCTTCAGTTCACTTTTGCGATAGCTATTCAGGAGCTTTAGAAATTCACCAAGTCGTCAAACCAGAATTGGTATTCATTTTGTTCGGCTGCTGAAGCACGCATTTAAGACGATAATAGAAATTATTTACCTACGCGCACGTTATTATTTGTGAGCAAAAACCGGGATGTAGGATGAGCTAGTCCATGACTTGCTCTTTGCTGCTGATGGAGCAATCATTGCTCACTCAAGAGTAGATTGCTACTCTCAAGAGTAGATTCAGTAACTAATGGATTGCTTTTC
Organism: Atriophallophorus winterbourni; assembly: GCA_013407085.1. Lineage (NCBI taxonomy): Eukaryota > Metazoa > Platyhelminthes > Trematoda > Plagiorchiida > Microphallidae > Atriophallophorus > Atriophallophorus winterbourni. The sequence goes on along the minus strand of JACCGJ010001431.1, from coordinate 137,429 downwards.
GACGGTGTGCAATGAATCGGGATGTAGATTAAAATCCTTGATCAAGGGACTGTATCCACACCCATCATTACTGTTGAATAATTTCTGTCTTAATTGGTGAAACACTTTACATATCTCGTTTCATTTGCGAATGATAAACTCTCAATTGACTGTGAAATTAATATTAAGAGTAGCAGAGAAACTGTCATATTGTCCCAATTTAACATCCGAGTCCGGACTGACAGCAGTCTTGATCGTGGAGAAAAATGATGGTATACAATGCGTGCCCACTAAATGTATTACTGTTTGACAGTGAAACCTGGACAATCAACGCGGCAAGAACAGTTGCTGAATATTATCATTTACGGAGTATCCATGAACATGTGGATGGACAGAATAACAATTGAAGAAATGCTCTCTGAAGCGCGTTTGCATAGCATGTTCACTCAATCGCGACGGCGTTGCCTTCGCTGGTTGGGTCGAGCATAGATTGGAAACGGTCGTAATTCGAAATCTCCACTGGGAAGTGGAAATCTCTAAGTTATGAAGTGCCTGCATTTGACCGGTCACTTTTGAGGCGTAATGTGCAACGTCATCTTCAAGCTAAGCATGAATAGATTTTGCTTCCGGTTGAAAGGTGATCGTGTTGGTATTTTCAAACGTGGACGATCGACCGATTACGGTCTAGCATTGTTTGATTAAATTTTTCTTTTTGCAATAGTTGTCATCCAATGGTACGTGTAAAGCATTAGCTTTTTATCACCATAAAATCTTGATTGTGGTTATTGTTTGAGAGATAGGACTGTAGTCATTTTAGATAGTGTGAAGTATAATCATGCACTTGTGTTGAGTATCTATGGTCGATATCGATAAGCAAAAACCAACATCAAATAGTTTTTTCTGTTTGTGATTGTCAGTACGATTTCTACCGGTATCCTTTAAAATAATGATCACAGACCTGAATAGCTAATAATTCTTGTCGTAAAATATGTCGCATAAATGTAAAATGTTGATTTACATTCAACCTTTTAAAATTTTGCAACTAAGCTATTTACAATCACATTTCTATTGCGTGCCGATTAACAAAGGAGAAAGTTAGGGTGTTTATTGGGAAACTCAAGTGTATGCGTTGCTTTTGCATCGCAAGATATTTTAATATATTTGCGGCCAATCGGGAATCGATAATAATGAAACGAAATTTTGCAATGAACCGGTTAGAGTAGTTTTCGGTAACGTTTCGCTTTTGATACAGAAGGTTCATCGAACCAAGGTGTCAGCACGAACAGAGTTAACTTTTAAATTGTATTCATCTGACCAAACACAAGTTAGACTGGTGAGATCAATTGATATACCCCGCAGCATGCTGTGCAATGCCTTAAGTGCTTTGTTTGTGTGCAGGTGCGATTAACGTCTGATAACTGATAAGCCTGTTTGGCTGATCCGTGTGCATACAATGGGTTATGCTAGCTCATCTTTATTTGCTGACGTAGCGGACGTCAGATTGGGGAGATATCAGCCCCCCCGCGACTCTCCGACCACATGCCTATTAGGCTTTATTATTTCAACTACTTCAGTGTGAAGTCTTTCCCTATGAGGTTTCAAATACCACCTTATCGCGTACACGTTATCAAGAACCAAGTCGTGACATGTGATAGCAACGTGTTCAGCTTGGTCCGAAACCCGGATCGGTGCTAGTCACGGGTTATTTTCTGATTTCCTTGCTGTTTTCATTTATTGTAATGCTCTATCCAATTCAATTCAAAATGTCTTTTTAACAAGTTTATCAATCAACTCGTTCACTCCAGCAATTCGCCACGCTGCCATCCGACTGGTCGCATCTGAATACTATGCATAGTTATTTACATATATTAACTACTTTTATTCGGTATAGTAGTATTCAGACTTTATATCATTAATTAGCTATTCACAAGATAATACGATAAAATGACCGTTCAGAGGTTTAATCGGTTCATTCATTGAGTAAATTGTTGGAGCCGTGTTGGTTTGCTAAATTTCAATAACACTGAATTCCAATTTTAAAATTTTCCGAAATTTAGTTTTCATTGAATTTTGTCACAATCACCCTGATGTTCGAAACAGCACGTAAAACCATGTGCGACTACAAGGACAGTAGGTTTAACGTCGAATTTAAATAATCGACGTTATACTTTTTGATAGTTACATTGTTTAAAATTTGATTTTGTTTTGATTTCAACTTACGAAATGAAGACCTTTCGGTCGCCGAGACCCAAAATCAAGCATTCTCCCGCTCAATTTTCCTTCCGACACCCCGAATATCGCACCTTAAAGTACTTCCGAAAAAAATTTCGCCGATTCTCTATCACGCAATCATTGTACAGAACAGTTGTAGTCTCACAAATTTTGTTACAATTTGACTGGCACGAGTTAATTTTACCATTGTTCAAAACCAGCATTATTGATCCTTTTAATCTCCGTTATAGAAATGTTTTTTTTATTTTCTCATTTTTTACTGAAGTTTCAACAACCTTCATCATTTCGCCGGGCGTTCCTTCTCTGATGACTATTGTTCGTTCTGTGTTTTTGTTGAGCATGGGTTACCTAAATCGCCAAATGCAGTTCTGTTGAATACGGTTCTTACAAGGAACTAAATTTATTATCTCATTGTCTCCGCCTGATAACGGCAAACTATCGGATACATGTTGAACAGTGTAAATACGTGGGATGTGAGCAAAGCAATTCATTGGTAAACGCTTGACCGGGAATCACTTTGTGATTCTGTATTTCAACATGCCGTTAGTTGTACGATCCCTGTTTTTACATCGGCTTCCAAGTCGGAGCATCCTTTACAACTTTCCAGTAATTAATGCTCACTGAAGCAAATTTGACTCTCTCCACCATATGGTGGCAACCAGTCAAAAAACCGGTTTTTGAATGTACACGCTGGGCGAATGCTGTGCAAAGCGGGTTTTACTTAGTTGTGAATATCTCGGAAAAATTGGCGTGAATTGCGAGCGTTCAGCCTGTTGTAATATGCCGTCCTTTCTTAGTCATTCAGCGAATTGAAAAGGCTTGTGACTTATAATTTCCTTTAAAGCTGAGCTGCATGCCGTTTCACTAAGGTATCGCAGTGAACTGATAACCCTACCAAAATTGGTAATCCATGCTATTGTTGATTTGTTTTTGTCAAGTGTCATTTCGAGCACTGGGGTAGGAAAATTGTCTTTCAATTGCATATCAATAGTCGCACATTGCTCCCCCACAAATGCGTTGCTTAATTTCATGCCCTGTTATTCTTCCACTTCATTCGTTATTGTCACTCTGTACTTTTCTCGAAAATAATCGATAAATTATTGTCCTGGACTTATCACACGTTGACCGCGTGGACATTTCGTGTTTTGTGCGACGGCGTTAACCACAGTGCTGGATAAGTGTAGTGCGAATGTTGAAGCGCCTTGATCTACTTAATTATAATTTCTCAAACAACTACGTGCTTTGGGATGCTCACTCATATGCAATTTGAAACTTACAATTTTACGTGTATGATTTGCTAGGACGTTTTAAAACTCACTTTTACAACAACATTCACGTAAGCCTGACTGATGAAAACAAAACAGCAAATTTGTTTCTATTCGGAGCCAACAGCGCGAAAGTGCTAACTTGTTAGCACTAGAAATAAGGCTAAAACGACAAATGAGCTTGATCCATTCTACTGGTATAGTCGCTCTTGTCCTCTTCGAGAATTACTGTTCAAACTTTTCGTTCCGTGAATAAAGGAGAGCTTTTCCCATTAATATGTTCTCTCTTGCATGCTCTCAGCCCTTATTAGTACCACTTCTCGTACTGAAAGCTATTATGTACCAAGTCTCAATACATCTCACCTAGACGAAGCTAAGACCCCAATTACATAACAATGATCGGTCTGCGGAAACGATATATGCCAGCAAAGAGTTTATCTTTAAATACTATCTAGCTATATTATCGAAGATATCATAGAAAAGATTGAGATTTTGATTGAGAAATTCTGTGCTCGTCCAAAAGCCTGTTTCAGAAACGGGGCAGAGAAAATGCCGAACAGCGAACCGAATTTAAATGGCTTCTAAACTGCAACCGTTAAAATCGGCTAAGCCTTTCATGCGATAGTGGACAGACATAACGAGTTTGAGCGGTGTTGGAGGGCATCCTATAAGACCCCTCATGCTTGCGTAGTCAAATGACTTCGTCAAAAACAAAAAATCTGTATATAATGGCAAGCAGTCTTGCCTACACCTTTCCTGAAGTTATCTCAGAAAGATGATCATGTCAACGTTTGATCTTTCTCTGTGAAGGTCACATTGAGTTTCGATGTAGATTCTATCGGCTAATTCATGTAACCGAACTCGTAAAACTCTGGCAAACGTTTTGCCAACAACAATTGGAAGAGAGATCCAGTCGCTTCAGACCATGAGTGGAGTTGCTTTACTGAGCTCGTCTGTGAAAGCTTGCGCAAATCGCTCAGCAGGATGATGATCACACATATGATTGATGTCTCTCCTTGTCTTACCAGTCAATTTTCCGCGATCTAGTGAAAGAATGTATTGGGAACACGAATACTCAACTGTGTGCATTGTTCTAAAAGTCGTTATCCATTTTAATTTTTTCTTCCTGTCCTGAACTTAACCATATAGTTCGGCTAAGCCTCAATATCTACACCAACTCTGGCATTAAAATGACTCACCTTTACAAGGAATGTATTGAGACGATGACAAAAAGTGTCTTTTTTAGCCGGCGTCGAAGATACTTTTAGGCACATAAACGTCGACCAACGCAATGGTACCAGTGCTGTTATTCAGATTTATACTCCAAATCCGTTCGCGTTTGCTGCAAATTGGTTCTGTTGCTTCTAGTAGGCTGTTTCGCACGGCAAACCTAACTCCATGCAGTCTAGGATCAACAGAGCCCCTTCATCTCAAAAATATGTAATCTTTTTCTGTTATCATACTAGTGTCTGGTAGTTGTGTCACGTCGACCTTCAGTGATTTTAGCTCATTGTTAATAACAGCTGATTTTCTTGTAACTGATTATCGATACATCATCATGAAATCCAGGAAGCATGGACCGGGCGTTCCAGGTTCCCAGTTTTAGAGTTTATCTGTGCTGGTTAGTAATTTGTTTTGTTAGTGCGGAAATATACATTCTGTGTGTGGGTCGGTTCCTAATCTTAATACAAACAATGAATTGATTAATACAAAATTGTAAATCTGCTATTATTCTGAGCCAGCAGGCCGAAAATGCCAAGTAATCACCAGAACAACGAATAGCGCTACTCCCATAAAAGAGAAAGGGTTAATTTTATATTACAGTGGATAATGGTAATGCTACGATAGTAATTAAAAACAAATGAACGAGTTTTGCCACTCAATTGAATGTACTTACGCAAATTCTGTCAAAAATATGCATGATAAAGAATTGTTGTTTTTCGCAAGGTCCTAGGACCCAATGTTTAATGACGTTCGAAGTAAGCGTAAGACAATTTAAGCGTCTAAATTTTGATGGGATTTGCGGTCAACGTGTGAAATAGTTTGCTGTGCTACACAACTTCTGAACATACTATCTGTAATGCAAACAAGACAATAGATAGATATCGGTTTTATTTCACTAGTGATCGGAAATTGAAAGTATCTTGTGAATAAATAAATACCTGGTCACCAACTTATCAAGTCGACGGAGCGAACTCTTTAAAAAAAATGACTGGTGCTGGCATAGACCCGAAATAATCCGCAAATACATTAGGGAAATCAATCCACTGATAACACGATAAATTCAAAAGGTTATTTTCCATCACAATATTGGGAGAAATATTGTCATCTTCAATCCAAACCACCTGGATCTAAATCTGTAGCTCCGATTGCTTGGAATTTTAAACTTATATGTGGTGGCATGAAATCTCGGTATTGAGCCTACGAGTTGGGAAGAAATTGCCCTTGAACGCTTATTTGGAGGTACTCTGTAAACCGTCATGTTCAAGCTGGGGAAAAGTAGATGCAGCCCTAGGCTGCTGAACGCAGATCACGCCGCCGGTGTGCAACTGATGCCGATCGACCGAGTACTGTTGATCGCTGTGAGCACCGCAGGAGAGATTGCCACTCTCGAATCGGACGGTTTAGTAATTCTAAAAGCTGCGGAGCATGAAATGATCATGCACTTGTGATGTACATCCATGGTCGATATCGACCGAAAGAGGCCAACAACAATGCTTTGATATTTTACAAATCCTTGCTCTTGGGCCATAAATCTTAATTCTGGAGCACGCTGTTTGTTAAAGATTCAGATGACAAGCTGTCGGCTTTAGTTGATGTGAGAACGTAGAACCTCCAGTGCCTTAGAATGATTAAAAACTCACATCGTTTAAGTAAACACTTGCAAAAATTTTGTTTGAATGCAGGACCGACTTGAGGCGTTACACAATTGATTGGATTGCTCGGACAGAAACACAGTGTCAAATGTTTATGATCATTTCTTTACTTGCATGATTTTTAAGGATTTCACAAATATAAATAAAAATCCTCTTGAAATAAATGCGTTTCTAGTCTGTGAATCCGAAAAATGTGTTTACACAGAAATTGGCTCATGCTCCTAAAGAGACGGACATCAATATCACGACGGGAAAGATAGTGAAATTGATTTTAAAAAAGTCATGACTCTGATTAATCTTATCCAAGGATCTTCTTCGGCCAGTGTGTTAGGATAACATTGAATAGGTACAGTTTATATACTCTCTTGCAAAATAAAATATAGTGCTATAAAAATCAGCCTTGAAAATGCTTATGAACATAATTTGTTAAACACTGCACAATACAATATAACATTCGATTCCACACACAACTGTACAGTTCAATTACAATTATTCTCGGATTAATAAATGATATAGAACCAAAGAGCTGAAACTGAAATACAGCTTTCAAAATTCATCATACGCTACCGACGCCTTGAGTTACAAATCAAAACAATGGATGATCAAAGCGCTATTTTATATCTTGTGTTATTTTGAATTGGAAAACTTAGTTGTTTAAATACCAGGTTAAATAAACAGACAAGTCTGATTGTTTTCAGAACATCAATTTTCCAGAAATCGCATCTGTACAGCAGTTACCTATTATGTTTTCTATTCGTGGTGGATCCTGATGACTTTAGGTACATTGCCTTCATGTTTGTTGTACTACATTAAATTCACAACCGCTGAAAGTTTAGTAATAAATGGCTATTTTGGTTTAATAAACCGAGTGCCTTCCGATAGATCTCATGGGAATCGTTTGCCGATTGTTCTGGTCGTGTGATTTGCTGATAACTTCGGCTTATCAGCCATCAAGTTTCTTTGCTTGACGAAAAAACGTTTAATTTATCAGCCAGTTGCATCCGCAACCCAGTTGATTCACTAATATGGACCAATAAAAGATTTTGTAACAGTGTGCCAAAATGTGTTTTGGTCGTCCGAATGATTATGAGTTTAAGACTATTGACTGGCTCGTTTATCGAACGCGTATGGCACCAGACGCATTCTTTCTCGCTGTGTGGTTGGTTGGTTGGTTGTTCGTATTTTGTTTGCCGTTTTCAACTGAGAGAAACATGTTGATAAGCGCCAAAGCAGTATTACAATGCACCAATACTAGAATGAAGCGATGGTTGACTGTGAATTCCTGGCTCGCATCACTAACAACTAGGTTCAAAAACTTTTAAAAATGATCAATTTTGTTGTTGCTCGTAGCCCCATCATGTTGGTTTCAAGGGCAAACATTGCTAAGTAATTGCCTGCTGACTCCACTTGATTAAAGCAGACATCCCGAAACTAATATTTTAATGTAAATGCGGACATGGAATGGAACAAATTTTCTGCTAATGCGTCAAACGATACTATATTAATAGAAAATAGTGAACATCCTGTGGTCGTATTGAAGATTTCACGTCATGTTTTAAATAGAGGACCATTAGCAAAATGTGTCGGTTGAATGAGGTATTCTCACCAGCTTAACAACAGTAAAAGTAGCAATTCAATTCAATTTAATGGTCTGAAAAGCACAGCTTTACAAAAACCACAGAATAATATGGGAATTACGAATAACATAGGTAGTAAAAACGGGAATTGTTTGCTTACTGAGCAGTTCAGGAATCAGGTAAAAATCCATAGGGCAGAAACTGTTTTCAATCGGTTGGATGGTACATGTAAATCCATAGGGTCAAGATGTATAGTTTACTTCAATGCATGGGTTCAAAGTTCAAAGCTGTAATAGTGTAGAATATATAGGTTCAATGTTTGGATTGGTCGACATGAAGTTGTCCAAGTTTGGTTTGAATATATCCAAGTTGCGTGAATGTGCAGCATTACGGGGTAGGGAATTCCAGGTAAAACATACAGGTTCAGAATAAAAATACCTTCGACCGTTCAGTCTCGAGTCGGGAATAAGTACTGTGTAGTCATGACACTGGCTGGTTCGGGGTTGTAGTCGTATGAATAATTTATTCAAGGGATGGTTGGGGGTATGCAATATATTTAACCTAAAAATCAAATCACCTCTAAGACGGCGATAGCGAGAGTCGAAGAGATTGAGGCTTGTAATACGATATTCGTATTACTTGTGCTTTAAACCACGTACGAGCTTGGTGGTCCGATGATATATTCTCTACAAGAGGCTGATGTCCTTCTGTAGCCAAGGTGACCAAATCTGAACCGCATACTCCATGGTTGGCCTCAAGTACGTATTATTTATTCGATGAACAGTTTGCTTCGTGAAACTGCCCAACACGCGTTTTAGTAAAAGCAGTACTCGTGACGTCATTTCGTAGACAGCTGTGGCGTTATGTGACATTTTCTAGTGCTGCTCACCCACACACCCAAGTCCTTCTCCTTGTCAGTGCGTTCAAGAATATGGGAACGAAGGATGTAAGAGAACTCAAAATGTCTTTCAACAGTCAATACCTTGAATTTTTTGACATTGAAATGGAGTTCGTTTCTAACTGACCAGTTTTGTAAGGCATCGAGTTCCTGCTGAAGCTGTCTGCAATCTTCAATTGTGAGTACTTGTGTCCACAGCTTGATGTCATCCGCAAATAACAAGATTTTGCAGCGAACAAGTTTAGGTTAGTCGTTTACGTAGATCATGAAAAGAATTGGTCCAAGCACTGATCCCCGCGGCACCCCACTCGTTACTGCAATGGGTCGTGACAAAGCACCATCAACAATTACTCAAACGAGACGGTCGCGGAGATAATCCTCCAACAAGGCTAGTAATTAACCTTAGATGCCACATTGCTCCATTTTTGGTAGTAACAGACTGTTGTTGACACGATCGAATGCTTTTGACATATCAAGATAACAAGCGTGTATGGTGAGACCTTTGTCTACAGCTTGTGTCCAGTCATCGAGGGCATGCAGAAGGTCTGAAAGGCAAGAGTGTCTTTTTCTGAAGCCGTGTTTTTCGACTGCGAGCAAGCATTTTTTCTATTTGTTTTGTGACGCTGTTTGCTACGAGGCGCTCCATCACTTTAGAGATCACTGGTAGTAGTGTTACTGGTCGATAGTTGGATAATTCGGAACGGTTTCATCCTTTGTAGATGGGGGTAATTATGCCATTCCTCCAATCATAGGGAACGAAACTTTGGGTTAAAGAGAGGTTAAATATGTATGTGAGAGGCGTACACAAAGTATAAGCACAGTTTTTGAGAATCAGCTGGGTAATTTCGTCAGATCCGGAAGATTTTTCGTGTTGAGATTTAACAATGTGCGGAGGACACTGTCCGGGGTAATAGTTAGTTGTTGTAAAACGTTTTAGGGTGATATTACGGGATGTAAGGGACATGTAACTTTATCTCGTGGGATGAAGACTGTGGAGAAAAAATTGGCTAGAATTTGGGTAGATTGCGATGCTGTGGTTGTTGTTCCCTCGCGTGTCTTTATAGCAGCAACCCCTGGTTTCGGTCTAGGCCAGTTATTTATGATCTGATAGAGAATTTTGGGGGTTGGTTCCATTTTGTTGAGTAAATGTTTTTGATAATTCAATTTGTTATGAACAACAAGTTTGTTTACCTTATTTCTCAGCAAACGGAATGTATCTCAACTCTCAACAATGGTATCATGTCGATGAGCCCGCCATGCAGCATTTCGCAATGTCAACCATTTTCGTGTGGGCTGGGTAAGACTGGTAGTGGCATTATAATGGGTCTTACAAGCGAAAAGTGTGTGTTTCGACTTCCGCAATGGTGATGGCATATTCGCTAAAAAGTCTTTCAATATTTATTTTGTGCTGCTGGCATTCCTTTATATGTCCTCAGTACAATATCCTACCCAATGTGTTCTAGAAGCCAATTTGGGGAAATTTTATTGAGAACATAAATAATCAGGTAAAACTGATAATACATCTCAGAAGAAAGTGTTTTCGGCAATAGTTTGTTATCGTTTTAATTCTGATAATGAAGCATCCATTTATGCATTAGAATAACCAAATAAAACATTCTTTCAAGTACAAAAATTCATTTGTATGCATTTCCATCCCACACACACACTCTATGACCGGTTTTGTGCTGTTTGTACTCATCAGGTGGAGACAGTAGAATCTTGATCCGCAAGTAATTAACAAGAATAAATTATGTTTTCTGAAAGGGTTTCCTCATTTATTGGACTGGTCAGCGGCAAATGTTAATGCTTTGAAAAACCTCGATCTATCGGTAACCAATTGATTCGAATATGGTTCTAAAATAAAACTTTTAACCATCGAATATGAGACTTCGATGAGTAGCGAGCTCGATCATCCGCGAGGTCGAACAACAATGCAGCGGCACGAATGATTGGTAACTTCATCAGAAAGAAAACCGATGTATACATGATTAATTTTTATATGCATGCGATGTGACGGCAAGCTTTTCAACCTGAAGCGTTTTAGGGTATAAACCAGGGTATGGGATGTGCTAATCCACGACTCGCTGTTTGTAGACGATGCAACCATTATCGATCAGTCCCAAGAACATCTCCAGTCGCTAATGGAGATGTTTTTAATCGCATACAAAGACTTTGGGTCGATAATCAGTATGGACAAGACTAAAGTCCTTGGTCATATGTTGTATCGCCTCCCATCATCACTGTTGAACACTATCAACCTGAACCTGTGCATCATTTTCCATATATTGGTTAAGCCATTGCTGATAACCTCTCTCTAAATACTGAGATTAAAATTCAGGTTGGCAGAGAATCAGGTCAATATGTCCTGATTGAATTCTCGTGTCTGTGGCAACCACAAATTTACTGTGAATACAAAGATGATGGTGTACACACCGTGGGTGCTCAATTCCCTACGTGTTTAGACGGGAACGTGATGTGACCCTGGGTGACCTGATATAGTCACCCTCAGCAATATGAAGCAGATGAACTACTTCGATAATTTGTTGTCAGCCACCAACTTCGTAGCCAGCTTTACCAAAAGCATTATTCGGATTCAATTTTGTTGTTTTTTCAATTCATATGGGAAATAGTTTACAACTCTCATTAAACAAGCGTGTTTAAAAAGTCGATTTTAAAAGGTGTACTATTATTCGACGATTTTTAATCACAAGGTCTTTCATTTAATCATTAGTACACTAAAACCACAACAATAATCCCCCGCACCGTGAGCACTGACTAACGGGAATATATTTAAAATCACGCAAGCACTTCGTGACAAGCTTACTTCGATAGCATCAATCTGCATAACTATATCTAGTTTCAGCCCTACTTAGTGTAGAAATCACGTGCATTTGTTTCAGTGACTCATGGCGTGTGTGAATAAAACTAATTTTAGAGTTGATTGAAGTATTTTTGATACTGGGGACGTTATTTAGTACAAATGTTCCAGAGTACCTTCAAGGTTTGATATTCAGTTATTAACGTAGCATGCAGGCCACAGCAATTTGAAAAATTACTAAAATTGACTTGTCCTCAAGTGGTTTATCCCCATATAAAAGTTTACATTAATTTTCTAACAGCATGAGTTTTGCTCGCCGCTAAATTTTGTCGTTTCTACTACATCGTGTAGTTTCGCGTATTACCTTATCGATTGACAATAGGATCACATAATGGACCTGGGGAAATAACTTCTAAATTTCCAGTTGAAGAAAATTGAGATAAGCCATTTAGAATTTCAATAGATTCTCAAAATTTTTCACTGTTAATTAGTGCAAGCATTCACGGCATCATTGTTTTTCAATACTTTAATCCATTAATAGTTAAATTCAGCTCGATCGAATAAAGAGTAGGAAGAAGCGCATCTATGCATTATTTGAGTATGTTGGTGTGGAACGATTTTACCTTTGTACTCCTCTAATGTGTTTGCCGGCAACCATAGTGTTCTACAAATTAACGCATTAATCTTCAAACAGGTGAGTTGTTAGTTATATCGGAGTCGCATAGTTAGGAATTCAAGGTTGTTAATGGTCTAAAAAGCAACAAGCTTAATAATAACCATAGGATAGGAAGATTGAAATGTAAGTGTATAAACAAGATAAGGAATTAGATTAAGCAGTATATAAGTGTTTAGGAAACGAATAATTCAATAAAATTCGTCCAATTTCGTTTTATATTCAAGCTAGTGGAGTGAGCAACGGTAGAAGGTAAACTGTTTCAAGTAAAACAGACACGAACAGGATTAAAATACCTTCCACAGTTCAGGCTGGATTGGGGTACCACCAGCATATATTCACGGATCCGATAATGTCTCGTATCCCTTCACTTGAAGAATTCCTGTGGTTCCAGGTATGGTATTTTTTTAAGGTAGAATAAGGTCTCCTCTGATTCGTCGATATGGAAAGTCGAACAGATTCAGTTGAACTATCTTTTGTTTATGAGGCTTGTTTCGGATGCTGAGAACTAGTTTTGTTGAGTGGTGATAGATTCGCTTCATAAGTTCAACATCCTTCTTGAGCCACGGAGGCCATGACTACACACCGTATTCCATGACTGGTCTCGAGTATGTAATCATGATCCTTGGGAATATCATGGGCGCAAATTTCCCAAATACCCGTTTGAGTAGATTGAGGACACGTGTTGCTTTCGTAAAGACAGTGTTAGTTCAAAGTGAGGTTTTTAAACTGGAGCATATCCAGACACCCTAATCTTGTTCTTCACTACAATTTTCAAGGACCTGTGAACCTATATGTTTTGTGAACTCTACTCAATTACCCACATACATGAGATTGCAATTGTTAGAGTTAAACGGCAGTCTATAATCATGAAAATAGAGCTTGCAATGAATCGGTTATAGTAAGTTTTTGGTAACGTTTCGCTTCTGAACACAGAAGCTTCGTCAGACGAAGGGTGTCGGTACGAACAGTGTTCAGGTATAAATGGCATTCTCTTGACCAAGCCTGAGTTCACTAAACTACACAGGGGAGATCAAGATAATTGATCACACCTCCTAATTGCTGTGTTCATCCCTAATTGTTTATTAATTGTTCAGGTCAGCGTATGCCGACACACTGCTTACGTAATCATGTGCGTATTAGGTGTGATGTTCGTTAATCCTAATCCGCTGCAAAACCGAACGCCAGATTGTTGAGATATCCGCCCCATCCACCTTGTTCACCGCATTCGCCCCAGTCTTTGTTATTTCAACATCCTCGGCGTGAAGTCTTTCCCTATAAGATTTCACACCCCGTCTTATCACTTTCACGTTATCAAGATCTACGCTGTGTCCAGTGTCTAGCACGTGTTCAGCTAGGGCGTGAAGACAAATTCACGCCAGTGGTTTCGGTCTGTCGCTGCTTCCGTTGCCGTCTGCACCGTGAATCCTTGTGCATGTAGTTCGCGTTTCAAAGTTCTGCGCCAAGTTTCCTTGGGCCGTCCCCTTTTTCGTTTACCTTGCGGATGCCAGTGCATGGCTACCTTCGTATGCAAACTGGGATCCATCCTGCAGACATGACCGAACCACGGATCTGTTGTCATCTTTTCCGTAGCAATGTAGGTTTTACGGGATAGGGTTGCTAGCCCTAAGCCCAACCCTCCTCCTTTCTCAGACGGGCTTGGGACCGTCCTTGGTGGAGTTCTTACAGCTTTAAGCAGATAGTTAAACTGGATGGCGACGTGTTAGTGGTTTGTAAAACGTTTAAGATGAGACGCGCAAACTTACGACCATAACAAGACATTTATCGCTTGTACTTGGTATCTCAAATAATACGGACACAATTATGAGGCAGTTCATATTACCCCGTTAGCTACTGCAGTCATCGATAAAATTACATTTATGAAATCTAATGTATTCAAATGTTTCATAAACATGAGTTCTTCAGCACTTAGTGAATATTTTACCAGACGGTAGAATTATCATGTTGAAAACAAGTGATAAAGTATCCGTAGTTGAAAGCTGCTCTAACGCGCACACAATCCACCATTAATCTCTTGTTGTTTGAACTCAGAACTCAGAATGTTTTATGGTAGAAAAAGCAGTAAGCTTAACAATAACCATGGGATGACAGATATATGGAATGAAATTACAAAATCTCTCAAAAATTAATAGGGACAGTCACGTACCGCATGGTTTTTCATAGACTCATCCAGTTTATAATCGAAAACCGCAACAGATTCCGAGCGTGTGATTTCTTCAGGCAAAAAGTTCCAAGTGAAACAAATTCTTACCGAGAAAAAATTTCGACGAATATCCAATCGAGAGTGCGGAATGCTCAAAGCCTTCGAATGTTTTCGTCCCGCGTGCCTTGGAATGCCGGCGAAAGGGTATGTAAAGTTTGACCTTTGAAGCCACTGGTGGGTAAAATTCATGCGACCAACCAAGCATGTACATATGGATGTGAAAACTACGTTTGTTTAAGAAATATCCGTGTTTGTATGCTTTTCAATCATATTCGCAAGCCGTGATCGGTTGCTTGCTGTTTGATCTTATCCAGTAAGTAAAGTATGATCATGTTCACATTGTGATACTATTTGCGGGGTTTTGCAAGCCATTCATAGCAGAGTGATGGGTAGCCAGCTCATAGTCGAGGAATGGGTTGAGATTGAGATTTTTTAAACTGGAACACCAAGAATATTCCTTCATGATTGATCTTTCATCATATTTCTTAAAATACCATTGTCAAAAAGGAGTTCCCATTGAACGATTGAACAAAAAATTATTTCTGTATTTGCGTGCATTTTCATCGCACACACACATACCATGACTGGTTTCGTATAGTTTGCTCTCATCAGGATCCGATCGAATTGTTTAACAATTTATCTCATTGTTAACAAGGTTATACTTGTATGCCAACTGTTATATAGGGTTCGTACAACGAACCACGATGTTCAGACACGGAATCACAAAGTGATTCTTGGCACTCGAGGCGCTTATGTCATGGCTGTTTGCCGTCGTCAGGTGGAGACAGTAAGATCAGGTTCATTGAGCCTTGAAACAGTGGATTAAAGGTAAACAAGGTTATACTTGTATGCCAACTGTTACATAGGGTTCGTACAACGAACCACGATGTTCAGACACGGAATCAAGGCTCACTGAACCTGATCTCACTGTGTCCACCTGACGACGTCAAACAGCCAGAAACCGGTAGTGGTGTGTATGGGATGGGGATGTGAGCAACACATTACTTTTATCTCATTGTTGTTTTATGTATTATTTTCTGTTGTTTTTTTTCTTTTTAAATAACTACCGTGTTGTCAATATTCAATTAAGCGGTGCACAGTCAAATATGCTTTTCATTCTCCTACTACTTCTACGAAAACGGAGCTTCCTCCAGGTAGGTTATGTAACATAGTCTTGAAGAAGAAGTAAACGGACAGTGCTTTATTCTAATTTTTGAAATTTCAGCTTCAGACTGATGTTTAAAAACAAATAATACTGTACAACTTGCACGTGAAAGAAAAAATATACGCAGAAAGTGTACGAGATAAATTCCACCGTAATTGTTCAATAAGCTGTTCCCTTTGACACATTTATCGTGAGATAAATGGGATAAATGACCTCCGATATGAAGTGTTTTAGAAGCGGTATGATGTGTTTTGATCGAGTTTTTCAGGAAGATAGACTTTTAAGGAGATTGTCCGCAGCGGTGGTAGATTTGTAAACTCTGAATGGCATATCTATTGTTATCCATACCACTAACGCATACTTATGATATTTATTTACAATTACGTCAAAAGTAGCTAATATTCAACCATGAAATGTTTTCCGGAATTTCTGTAAAAGAATACATTCGATTTTATTATACTTATCCAGAATTGCAAACTAAAAAGAGAATTCAAGGCAAATTTTACTGTTCAAATTTAGAAATGGCAACATAGTAAGATCAGCAGATCTATGCTGGCATGACATAAAGTAGAAGCATAAAGCTTCATTCAAGAATATTTGAAAAAAACAACTCAAGACTAATGCTGAAACAGCAATACAAATTCGGTAAAATTGCGCCCAAGGTATAGTTTTCCGCTTCAACAACGAACGATTAAACATGAAAAATTAATATATCGTTGTTTATCGATTTGCCGTGCGTCACACATTTTATTTTACCATTTTTCTTAGTCGTCACCTCTATTTGTAATGATGAAGATACGCTCTACTCAAAGTTTGCGATATTTGGAAATACATATGCGTGAAAGCCAAGTTCTGAATAACAAAATTTGTAGTGTTGTCGGATCCATCGCATACCGTGCTCTGCTTACAGCCACTAATTCGCAGCTAGTAGGATGAATTGAAATGTTCACTTTGAGCACAAGCAAAGAAAATGCCAAAAATAACTCTGTACTTCTGAATGAATACTTCTGATGAATATTGATTAAAATCTTTTTGGATCAAACGAAGCAAAAGGAAACCGCTTGTTTTATACAATACGAATACAAATCATACCGCTTCCAACGAAGGGTGGTTGATTAATAAATAAATAGTTATGTGTCGCTCAGCTCGCATTTTCAAAAAGGCAACATCAAATATGTTACAACCAACTTTGCCTGGACATTCAGAAAATTTAGCTCACCAGTTTGACAAACTTACGCCGAAACAAAAAACGTTTAAAATATTACAAGCGCACATCGCACTTTAATGAATTATCTTCCCAGATATTTCCGTTTAATACCACCTAATCTATTGGTATTGAACGAAATTATACACTGAAACCTACCGTTCAATAAAGCAGATTTTAATAGAAAAAGGACGCCGATCTCTATTCAAGAAGATGAAGAAAATAGTTTAATTTGTGCACACGAATTTTCAGAAATCAAATCAATTTCAAGATTCAAGATTCAAGATTCAAGAATTTATGGTCACAAAAAGCACATAGCTTCACAATTACCATATCATAGTAAATATGCGTTCAATAAGAGGTATAAAAAACAATTATACGATGTCACTGGAGTCAAGTAATATGCTTACCCTGAGTCAATACACAGGCATCGTCAAATCGTTATGTAACAAATAAGTGTCCAAGGTTCGAGTGAATGTTTGGATACAGGGAGAGGTGATAATTGCTTCGGGAAGGGCATTCCACAGGAAACAGACACGTACCGAATAGAAATATCGGCGACAATTAGTACGGGAATGGGGAATTTGTAGTGCCGCTGAGTGGCTACGTGTAATTCCTGATTCACGGTATTTGAACAAATGTTTGAGTGGATGATCTGGAGTATTCAATATTTTGTAAGTAATGATAACGTCACTTCGAAGTCTACGTTGAAGGGGAGTGGGGAGCTTTAGCTTTTTCAACCTTTCCTCGTATGTAAGGTCTCGAAAACCACGCACGAGTTTAGTTGCACGATGATATATCCTGTCAAGCAAGAATATATCTTTTTTCATCCACGGAGTCCATGCTTGCGATGCATGTTCCATTGTGGGAATTAAGTAGGTCTTCATGATGCTTGGCAACGTTACAGGCGTAAAGGTTCTGAAGATCCGTCGAAGCATACCTAGAAGCTTTGAAGCACGCTTGTAAATGACCTCACAATGCACGCTGTTCTTTAGGCTGCCACATATCCAGACTCCAAGATCCTTCTCCGATTCGGTCCAGCTCAAAATCGTCTGCCCAAAGTGATATTCGTACTGAAAGGGCTTACCGATTTGCAGTAACTTGCATTTTTGAAAATTGAACGGCAGTTTATTTCTAACTGACCATTCGTGTAGTGCATCTAAATCACTTTGCAGTTTTACGCAGTCTGCAGTTGATTTTATTCGCATCCAAAGTTTAATATCATCCGCAAAAAGAACTACCTTGCATGAGAGCGTCTCAGGTAAATCATTGATGTAAACTAAGAAAAGCACTGGACCGAGAACGGAACCTTGCGGTACACCACTGGAGGTATTAATGGCTCGTGATTGTACCCCGTTAACTCGAACGGTTGCCTTGCGCCCATTGAGGTAGCTTTCGAACCATACGAGTAGCTGCCCGTCAATACCAATCTGTTTCAGCTTTTGTAGCAACAGGAAGTGATCAACTCTGTCGAAAGCTTTCGACATATCCAGATAGCACGCGTGCACACTGTCTCCTGCGTCAACCGTTTGGGTCCAATCGTTTAATACCGTCAGCAAGTTTGTCAAGCATGAGCGAGCTTTACGAAACCCATGCTGGGCGACAGATAGTATATTTTGTGATTCCAAGTGATGAACTATATTTTCCGTCACTATGCGCTCCATCACTTTGGATATCACGGGGAGTAGGGTGACAGGACGGTAGTTCGCGGGATCTGAACGGCTACCACCCTTATAAATTGGTGAAATTACCCCTGTCTTCCACTCTGTTGGCACCACTCCTTCGGTTAGGGAATGTTGGAACAATTGGCATAGTGGTTCACACAGCTGCTGGTCACAGGATTTTAGTAGTGCTGGTGTTATTCCATCGGCTCCAGGAGATTTCCTAGGGTTCAGTCGACACAAGTGTCTTCGTATAATCGCTGAATTAATCTCAATATTATTCAGTTGTTGAGATACAATCGATGTCAGTAAATTCTCATTCGCCCTAACCGTTATCGGGCTAAACACATTTTCATAAAATTGAGCGAGAGTATCAGCCGTTTCCTTTGCTGTGACTGTTAATCCATTCTCAGAAATAACAGGAAACACCCCTGGTTTCACACTGGACCGAGCATTGACAATTCGATAGAGAAGTTTAGGGTTTTCTTCCATTTTCAAAGACAGAGAGCGATGGTAATATTGCTTGTCCTCTTTGACGAGAGCATTCACTCTGTTACGAATTTTAGAATTCGAAATTTGGATACTTATTTGTTGCATAATGATTTGACGACACCTGCGTATTGACTCATGGTAACTACACAACTTGACTTTACTTGACATTACATGTTTATATTATACCTATTTCCTGAACGAATATTTACTATGATATGGTAATTGTGAAGCTATGTGCTTTTTGTGACCATAAATTCTTGAATCTTGAATCTCTTGAATCTTGAGAAAATTGCTGCCAAGAGGCATCAGTTCTGGTCTTTCGGTGTTCAGTCCAAGCAAAGTTTCGTTTCCCGAGCCATTTTTTTGTGCGACTGCGAAGCTTAAATCGGAAGTCACTTGCCCGTCGTTCATTGACAAATCGCGAATTATGATCTATGTTTGACTGAAGTATTTTCGTGAGCACACTGCAATGCCTTTCGGTGTTGTGCTGATCAAGTTCTTGCCAATTTACTAGCCCAAGCGATCCACGTAGACCCGCATAGTCGATCTTTCTGAATTGTTTGGCGGACGCACAAACTCGTCTAGCACTGCAAACAAACTCAAAGGCTAGCACCAGATGATCACTCCGACCGAGGGGCGCAATGTACTCAACACCCTCAACTGCTGTTTTCTCGGAAGTAAAGATTAGATCCAAAATGGATGGCAACTCTGATCCTCTTCTATGAGTAAAGTCAAACACAAAATTATGAAAAAAAGACAAATGAAATCTTTAGGGCAGGTTTCGAATCGTCAGTCGAGTCAACTATTGCATGACCAGTATGCTAACTGACCCAAAGGAGAAATGGTGAGTGATAAATTTCAAAAAAATCGAATTCCGCGCTTGATTTATATTTGACCTGACATACACCTTGCATCAAGTGTCATAAAAGTTACAATTCAAGATTTGTGATCAGAGCGAAATAGGGTTAGTCAATGCCACAGGTTGACAGAATTAAAATTTGGTTGAAATATGTGAAGTGGTAGGATAGCTGCATGTAGAGGTCCAGGACGCATCACAGTTGTGGCAGGCAAACACACACGCAACCAGAATGCTCCTCTTTAATATATTACAACATTACCTGCATTTAGGATGGATTGAATGTAAAATCTATATTGAGAATACTTTCCACGCAATGTAGAATGATGTTCACGTCTCCCATCATTACACGCCTGAGCTGGTTTTCACTCGTTTACCGTCATGCAAGTTATCGTGCTTTTTTCACTCTCTCTCATATCTAAGGGAATACCTGTCAGCGTACTTTTTGGATGCAGTCGAAAACCGTAAACATCTTCATCAATTCATGGCCGCAAAGCCTGGACATAAATTCAAGATTCAACATTATGGTAAAAGTCAAATAGCTCTATAGTGCCATCAAAAATACGTATAAAAATTCAATGGAAATAATTGCATGTATGAAATGGGGTAGGGTATGATTAACTCATTTGTGTCCCAAGTACGGATGATTTTCAAAACCTGGAACCGACACAGAGATATTCAACGTGAAATCTTCTAACTATTCTTTGAAATTGGGTTAACTAGGTGCAGACACAAGTTCCGATGAAGGAGAGCTCCCGAGAAAACACCCGGACTGAGCAAATATTCCGACAAAGTTTATGCGGGAGTGTGGTATTTGAAGGATGAGGTTTCGCATGTGTGTCGGTAGAGTGGAACCACTTTTAACTCGTGGCCTAATTATGCACCGTATTGTTAATGGGCGGCTATATGTATTGAGCGTAAGTAGAGAAGTTAGCCGCAATAATTGTGACTTTGAAGGGTTAAAATTCCAAGAGTTGCTGCGTTTCTGTAGTGAGTATTGGTCATAGATAATCAGTCGGATATTTTATCGCACTATTTTCCTTCTCTTTTGTTATACTCCATTGATGGTGTAGCGGCTCTCGTTAAGCAGACTGTAATCGGATACGCAATTCGCTTCTCTTAGTCAGACAGGGAGCACAATAGTTTTTGTGATGTATCCAATCTCGTTGAAGACAAAATACGGTAATTCAAGGTAATTCAAGATTTCTAATGGTCTAAAACGCAACAAGCTTAACAACAAAAATTGAAATTTAAGTGTATAAACAAGATGAGGAGTTAGATTAAGCAGTATACAAGTGTTCGGGATACGAATAATGCAATAAAATTCCTCTAGGGTTTTTAACGTCAAAGTTTGAGTTGCATCATAGAATTAGATCATTTCGTGACAAAGGATTCAATTATTAGAGGATTCAAGAATTCATTGTTTAAAAAGTGAACGTATTATAGAATCGCAGGATTACGGTATAAATGAAAATGAACAAATAATCGTATGCAACGAGTATATCGAAACTACAACTAACAAATGAAGTTCTTACGCGTGTGGAGATCAACATTTGTGTTAATTATCGTTACACAAGGACAGTATACCACAAATGCTGATGTAAATCATTCAAAAATGATGTTACGCACATAAGAATACCGTCGGCAATCAATACGTAAATTTAGAATGTCGTGAGATAAAATATGGACGCAAGTCACCTTGTCACAACAAAGTTGAATGAAGTGTGGGAACATTCGTTCAACAAGAGTGATGTGAACGAAATCCATGCTGGGATGGCGAAAATAACTTAAGCGTTGCATAGTATGAGACCATGCTTTCAGCGATTATATGCTACGTAAACTTTGCGATCACATGTAACAGTATAACGGGACAATACTTCCCAGCATCATATTGACAGCCAACTATGAAGAACGGAAAAATCATTCCGTATTTCCACCATGGTGGTATCACACACACAAGCGATTGTCTGCGTACGGACGCATAATTTTGTGCTCTGGTACTTTTGAACATTACTCGTCACTCGCTGATTCTATCTGTATCATTCTTACACCATTCGATTTCTCTTAAAAAGATCTATTGGACCCAATCATTTTTAGTGTCATGTGATCAATATTTCGGAAGTTCGTATTTTCCGAATCACCGTGGAAATTTTGTGCGTGTGAAAAATTTGTCGTCGCTGTTTTTACTTGCTCGGGACCACTAACATTCATCAGATCTTTTTCTGCTGAATCGAAATAACCGTGTTTCCTTTGTGTGAGATCAAATTTACGATCACCACGCCTGTTTTACTTGATAATTTGCATCCAATACATTGCGATACGTTCCCACACAAACCTCGCACCGGTCTATTCTCTAAACAGTTAATCGATCGATACGCGCCTAAGTGTTTTCGTGTAAGCTATCTTAACTCATATGTGCTTTAATATGATACACACTAATTACGATAAAGTTTTGACTAAAGAGGCAGTAGTCTTTATTTTATAATGCTGAACTTCCAGGTGTCTGTTATATGTGCAGCGTCTGTAGAACAAAGCCGTTAAACGGTGCCGAGACCAATGTAGTACGATAAAGAAACCTAGAAGATCACATGAAATACTTATAGAACTGTTCTAAAAATTCGAGGAAACGTTGAAGTCGATAGTAAAGGACCAAAATAACTAACTAAAAAGTGAAACCAACCTAAACCCAACGCCGCATCCCGTACCTTAACAAGATGCTCCGCTACGTAAAGAGAATTTGCGGGAGGATGAACAGCTGAGTAATA
Source organism: Atriophallophorus winterbourni (assembly GCA_013407085.1). Lineage (NCBI taxonomy): Eukaryota > Metazoa > Platyhelminthes > Trematoda > Plagiorchiida > Microphallidae > Atriophallophorus > Atriophallophorus winterbourni. Next base: position 114,744 of record JACCGJ010001431.1, on the reverse strand, counting down.
CAAACGCTAGATGCAACTCAGATGCTAATCAGATTAAAAAGTCTAAAGCGCGTCTACTGATTGTCCATCAGCAGAATTTCTCTATCTCCACAAATAATATTGAAATAAAATCAAATTTAAATAATTTCAATGCAATCTAAACCAATGTGCCGGAGATATCAGGGACACTTTTCTCAAGCAGACGAACTCCCGACATTGAACTATTGTACCAGCTGTGTTCAATGATGAGTATGAGCTCGATACTGCCTGATTCAATAACCCGCCTAAGTCGGCACCCCAATTCTCCTCAACTTGACGAACCGCGTTTACTGAGGAAAACTCTCAAAAACAAAAAGAGATGGACGACGTTCTTCTAAGCGCTTACTTGCTTCGTACATGTTCACAGACGAAATGTCGCATACATGCTGATATTCCGTGGTGGGAAAGAAAAGGTAATTTAAACAATGGGGATAAATCTGACCAACACAGTGTTGTTTTTTCTTGGTGTTACCGAACACACTAACACTGCTTTGGGAAGTGAAATACAGCACCATGATTACAAACAGTGGTTCTACGTTGCCAACAGCATCGGAACTCACGAGTCAGTCGTGATGGACAAATTTAGAATACCTCGGTCACCAAGCTATAAAGGTGACGTGCCAAAACCTCTAAAAATAACATTTTTAACGAGAGGTATGATGGAATCAATTAGGGCCAACTGGAAAGCAAATCATAGGGATCTCCTGAAGGTTGTCAGAATGAGTGACCTCTGACTTTCTACACCGAAACCGCCTAATGAACCACGGCTTCAGACGAGATTCGGGTTAGGAATACTGCGCAATCCCAAAAAACGACCAATGTCCGACTCTCGAAGGGACGGACAAATAGACGAGCTTTCAGCTCCATCACTGTGTGCTAAAACCACAATAAATTGCCTACAATGCCGGGTAAACAAACAAGCCGAAATGAAGGATCTCTGTAATCAGCACTCACTCGACGTCATAGTAATAACTGAGACATGGTTTCAACCTCAAATGAGCGATCGCGAACTCTCTATTCCAAACATGGCCCGGTTTCGGAGAGACCGCTTAAGAAGAGGTGGTGGAGTAGTTGTTTACCACCGCGAACGTTTATACAGTACGGTAGTTACAGACACTGATCTCAATCTGGAAGACAGTATACGGTGGTAACTTGAAAATCGAAGCAGGAGATAGTTGCATCACCATCACCATCACCATCATCATCAGATGCGCATAACGAAAAACTCTTGAAAGAAATGCAGTTCGGTGGAAAACAGCGCAATTCGCAATTCTAGATTATGTGAGACTTCAATCTGTCTCAACTATGTAACCGAGTGGATCATCCAGCCTTATCATTAGACTACAAATTTCGCGAACTGTTCGATTACATCCCCTTGTATAATCATGTTTTCAAATATGCGATATATGCATTAATTCTGAAATAGTACAACACCACCTATGCAGTTTGAATATCATCAAGTCCCCGGGAGCTGACGGAATCACACATACAATCCTAAAGTTATGCGGCAGTCAATTGTGCGAACCACTTTGTGATTTATCAAAACACTCTTTGAGGGAGGGTAAAACACCGACTGACTGGAAGAGAGGAATCATAACACCCATCTACAAAGTGGAACTCGTTCTGATCCATAAAATTACCGCCTTGTTACACTCCTTCTAGTGATCTCAAAAGTTATGGAGTGAATTGTGTGCGAAAGAATTTTGAGTCATCTTGAAACCCAAAACTTGTTGTCCAGAGAGCATCATGGATTTTTGAAGTCCCGTTCTTTCTTGACTAACCTACTGAAGACAATGGACGACTGGACGCAGGCAGTTGATGAGAGTGGCTGCGTGCATGCGTGTTACTTGGACATATCAAAGGTGTTTGATTGCGTGGACCATTCTGTAATAATAAGCAAGCTGCAGAATGCTGGTATTAATGAGTGCCTTCTATCCTGGCTGAGAAGCTACCTTCTTGATCGCAAGGCAACTGTACGTATCGATGGTGTGATGTCTAGAGAAATCGAAGCCACTAGCGGTGTCCCACAAGGTTCGGTACTTGGCCTGGTTCCATTTTTGCTCTAGATCAACGACTTTCCGAAACTTGTCACAGCCAAAATGGTTCTCTTTGCGGATGATGCTAAACTTTGGATACGAATCACGTCAAGCGTGAACTGTTTGCGCTTACAAAGCGATTTGGATATAGTGAACAGATGGTCAGAGCGAAACAAGCTTTCACTCAACTTCAGAAAGCGAATAGGTAAAGATTTCCCATTCTCCTACAAACTTGGATCGCGACAACTGGAATGGACGACAAAAGAAAAGGAGCTCGGCGAATGGTTTAGTGGAAGTCTTAAGGCTAGCACACAATGCGAAGCAGTGTATAACCTAGCTAACCGCATGCTAGGTTTGCTTCGGTTATTTTCGGACGTTTTAACCGTGAAATATTCGCCGTGCTCATAAATACATATATTAACCCAATGATGGATTACTCAGTGTCAGCTTGGGCACCGTGGCTACAAAAGAACATCAAGCTGCTCGAGAGGATTTATCACAGAGCAACTAAAATATTTGGCTGTCTCGGCGACCTATCGTATGGGAATCGACTCGTGCATCTTAATTTCGATACACTGCCTCGAAGACGGGTTCGATTGGATCTAACCCTAACTCATAAAATAATGAATTCAAGGATGCATCCTTTCAGGCATCTATTTCGCCTCCGGTCAGGCTATGCCACACGTACACACCCACTGGCATTTGATATTCCACATTCTCACCGGAACTGCCGTCGGTTCTTCTATTCGATGCGTATTTGTTTCTTATGGAACTCCCTACCGTCAGATGTTGTACAATCATCTAGTGAAAGGATTTTCAGGAAGAAACTGGAAGTTGATCGTTACACTAGTTTCTCTTTGTGATAATGTTCGTTGTGGTAGAAGCAAAAATGGCCTTTGTGCATTTTTTTCGTCACGAGTTTACTGCAAGTGTATTTCGTAACGCCTAGATTAATGTTTTCAAGTAAAGTTTCTCTGAAGTCTAGTGTTAAAATATGTCTTTACTTTGCGTTGCTTTCCGCAAAAAGGATAATTATACACTCATTTCATATAGTTTTGAGTACTAATTTGTGCAGCAATCTAACGATTAGCTGGATCGTTTTAAGCTCTAAACATTAAATGTAAAATTCTCCGGATTGATTAAAAACCTCATCATTTTTAATGCAAAAATTTCAGTATTGAGCTCGTTACTTTTACGAATGAATGTTTGTGAAATATGTTTTACGCTCAGTCACCACGAAACGGACATGTTCACCTTTCAATACCAACTATTTATATGAACACGATTGTCTCACATTTCGATGAACGTTTTATCTGATATCTCACAAGCTGACCTAGAGAAAATGAGTGACTATACAAGAAGAGTTCTTGAAAACATGCAGTTTGTTCATGTTAACTCTTCGACCTCACGCTAGCAACAAGTCCGTGACACGCATCAACTTCTGGTTGATCGATATTCTCTCTTGAGGACACCATGACGAAAAGACGCGCAGATCGCTTCAGTGTTCTTAGGTATGGTGATTCTTTAAGAATTTGATAAGCTTTCGTCTTAAATTGGTAGCAAAAAACAAAATATAATTGGGATTTTGAGTAGAATTTTCACGGACTGTTGCACGATCATAGCGAGGAATTAAACTTATGCTAACCAGTGTAAGTTCAAGCTTTAAAGAAAACAGAACATATTGTGGACGAACAAAGTGACTAATGCTGAAGTGCATTCTAAAGCTGGTCTACAGAGCATGTTCACCCTACAGAATAGAAAATGGTCGTATTCCAAAAGATCTTCTCTATAGTGGGTTGAAATCAGGAAGTCGACCATTAGACAGACAGCATTGTTCGTTGCCTTTCCCGCCAAATTAACTCGGCCTAGATACCGTGGAGTGAGCTACTTTTTGTCCAGAGCCAATGCAAATTTTGTAGAACATTTGATATACTTTTCATGTTTTCCTGAGCAAGCGTGGTTTGCCTTGATGGGAAACATATCGAATAGTGAGCTAGCTGGGTTACTGAAGAAAGGTATAAATGCCAAACCACTATTCGATGTCATGCTTCTGTCTTGCGTGCGAAAAAGCGTATCTTCTGGCTCGGGAATATTAACGCAGATTAAAATTAATCTTTTCACGATTTTTGAAAATTTGCATTGACCGTGCTTTAAAACATGATTAAGTATTTTCCGCACCTTGAAGCGCGAGAACATTCAAAGCCTTTTATACACGACGTTTTCGACTGCTGTCCCATCGTGATTTTTTCTACGTAGGGATCTTTTCTTTCGATACCAGAAATAATCATATGATTGCCATTTGGTGAAATTTTTCCGTCGAAGCTTGTTGCATATAATATAAAACCATACAATACGCACATATCTCCCTTGAATGATACAGCGCTTTAAATGTTTTAATCTAAAAAATGACATCATACCGTGCGATGTATTCAAATATGTGCTTTTCTTACCAGAAAGATTTTTGAATTGTGTAAATTTCAATAGTATTGTTTAAGGAGCATTTACTCAGGGTTCAAAATTAATACACGTTTGAAACAGCACAGTGTTAGATCTTATTAACTTAATATTAAATTTTATTAACACAACGGTTGAAAACAATCTTTTGTTATCCATTCTTGTAACCCTGAAAAGTGTGACTACTCCTCGGAGTAAGTTGGCTTCGGTAGCAATTTGAGCAAATAGGAATTGAACACATTAGTTTGATCTTTTAATGATTGTAATTTAAAAAATCACCTCCCCGTGTCTTGACAATAGTGGATTTGCACACTTTCGGTAATAGTGCCAACTAGGCCGCACGTAAATTATAAGACACTATCTAAATTTACGTTCTACCATTTTGTAGTAAGGATGTTGAGTCGCCGACTGTCCGCAGCATGATGCTGTACAATCTAACTTAACGTGAGTTGATTCGTTCTCGTTTGCTACACCAACCGCAGCTTGTCTCACCAAGTCTTAACTTGCGCTATATTCGATAATATGACAGGCAATTGCAAGATTGGTGATGATGATTCCGATGGTTCCTTAATATCTTCATCAAGTGAATTAAATCTTCTTTGCGAGATTTCCTTTCGAGAGTTGAGTTCGTAACGCAGCTCTATTTAATATACTTCTTAATCGAGCATTATTGGCTAAGGTGACCGATTTACCGTAATATATTTCGCCTTTTTAATGTATATACTTTAATCAATAAATAGCGGTATAAGTGTGTAGGATGTAAATGACAAAATGGATTTATAAATACACTTTATTTTCCTTATGATAGATCATTCGTTCAGCAGAAAATGCGAGCGGGCAGAGTTAAAAGCCATTATATACCTGCAAATATTCATCGCTTGAAAAAACAGTTATCCATCGACTCAACTTCTGTGGATCAATATTTAATATAGTCTTACGTCCGTTGCAATCATGATAATCACAGCAATGAGGTTTGTGGCGGCTGCTTGATCCGACACGTCTTAAGATGCAAGAAGAAATAGGCTTCTTTGTTTTGATTATAAAAACTCCGAATGAGCAGGGTTCAAGTGGTTTACCAGTGCCATCGGTTTAGTCGAATATATCCGTTTAATATTGTCACTTCACATTGCTTAAAACTTTCTTCGTTAGAGATACACGGTAGTTTGGTGTGGCATAGAATATCACTCGAATGTTTGGTGATACAACTATGTATATGTTTTCCCATGCGCTCATCAAATAGTGTAACAAACATTTGAGGTGCGACACGAGGAATACAAGAACTGTTTCTGTAATGAATCAATACTTGACAATTGTGACCCTCTACGACCTTAGATATGTTTATATTTTGCTTCGTGGCCCATCGAGTAAAGAATACCATCTTCGTCTACGTCTTCCAGTGAAGTTTTATGTTTCTCCGATCTCTCGGATTTCACTTTTATTTTCTAAAAATTTCCTCACAATGAATACCAACAGTTACTCTGAACAACCGACACCAGGTGAAGGCATTAAGATTAGGTTCCTTGATCCTTGAAGCAGTGGTCACGTGGTAAAAAATTTATATTTCAACGGGACTGTCGAATAGGGACGAAGCTCGATAACTACAGACTGATTCCCGGTCGTGCGATCAAGACGCTCACATCCACCGGCACGTGCACTCCGCAAACGGTTTGTAGTCAAGATCAATTTTATATCATCGCGATATATCATAAACAAATGAAAACAATCAATTTCTGTTTCGTGTAGTCACTCAATGCTGCCTTATTGACCGCATCGTTACTGATCTTCAGATTCACACATTTGACGCATACGGAATACGAAATACTATGTCATTTATTTTGTTTTAGGTTCAACTAGCTTCAATCTTGCCTAGATTAAACACAGTACAGCTGCAATATTGTTGTGTTGAAAGGTTGTGCTACTACTCGCATAGAGTACATCACGTGTACGTAAAATTTATATTCAAACTTTGTGTACTTTCTCTTGCGAAAAAAGTGTGTACTTAGGTCAAATAGAGATATTACTTTACCTAATTAAATTACCTGATCAAAATCCACTTTCTTGTGGACAATGGATTAAGTTTGAATGGAAAACCCTTATAAACAGAAGTGGATTGTACAATGAAAATTGTTTCGCACCTCCGAACAGGCATAAGTCCAAATTATAGGATTATACACAGTGTCTTACTGCATTTAACTAGCTAATTAACTAACCGTTTAATTACTAGTTGAACAGTGGTTATAATTACCAGATCTGAGCTGGTAACGTATCTAGGTGCACCGATTAATGAGTTTAATCCGAAGTCATCTACCCTGACGAATGTGAAATTCTCCGCGAAAGCATGATGCCTTGTCCTCTGGGTGCTGTTTGTAGTTAATAAAACTGCATTTATCCGCTTATTCATTGCTTCCTAGCGGTATTGCAATGTAAAAGTGTCAAAGATTTGACTGATTCGCTTCTGCTTCTCAGCCGCCAACATTGCAATTGCATACTACTTTACTTCCATGAGTAATTGTACTCGGGTTTCCGCGTTTTAATTATTTCTTCTAGATTGTAAGAATGATGGTGCTGATCATACTTCAACAATTTATCACTTTTACTACAACTCCATTAGACTCACATTGTCGCTTTCTTTCTTGGCAAAATAAGTTGAGCAGATAAGAATATCCATATTGGCATGCTTTCCGCTCACACACACAAAAATACTGTTACCTGTTGTGTGCTATTTGTACTCACTAGGTAGAGATAGTACGATCAGGATCCACAGGCTTTCAAACAGTGAATAAATGTTTGTCAAAGCCTGAAACAACTGTTTGACGAGGCAGTCATGCCAGCCATGATGGGCTCAGGCATCCTAATTTAAGAACTCATCCTTTTCCCCAGTTCGTCGACAACCAGTTACTAGTAATCAACGAAATAGCTTTTTGAACTTCTATATTTTTAATTATTGTTAGTTGTTTGTTGGATTAGTTGGGCGTAATTATTCGTTCGATCATTATCCGCCCTGTTGTGAGAAAATTATCTAATCTTCTCACAAGTGAATTTGCCAAAGGAATGTGGACGACGAAGGTTGTTTTTTGTTTTGGCAATGAATCACTGGCGAGCCATAACGCTACACATGGTTGAGGTCAATAGTGGATTTTAACAAAACAACCCACAGACAAACCGCATGCCAAATCTCGCAGTGTTGCTCGAACAACACACGAATCGATAAAAGCAAGAATATATCCGAAAAACGTGAACTCAGCCACAATGACTTGTTATCTGAATCCAAGAATTTGTTTTAGCAGTTATGGTTGGTTACGCGCAGAGAGTTATTGTGTATCAACATTTGTTAGGTTCCCCCACAATGTTTGTTGAAATAGTTACTAAATATAAACTGAATAATTCCATTTTATTTTAAGCAAGTAGTTTTGCGAATGAACCAAATATTAACATCAATGTTTGTGCATCTTGATTGTGTTGTCCCTAACAGATTATTACAAACAGTACGAAACCGGTCATTGTTTATATGTTACTGATCTATATATATATATATATATATATATATATATATATATAAGGGGGTTAAAATGGTCTTTCTGTCGATGTTATTATTTCATCATATTCAAAATGTGGAATATACTGAGAAAGAAGTTATGTTTTATCTTGTACGAACTAGTCTCAGCTTTTTTTACCTATAGAGCAACAATATACACTTTCGGGTAGATTTTCAACGTTCTTGGCTCTATCTGTTTGCCCGATTTCTCGTTAAGTTTTATAGAACCAACAACAACAGTGCTTCTGGCAATCAGCTGAAAATCAATACTCCTAAAATTGGTCTCAAAATTATTACTTGAGTGCTATTTATTCATTATTATTTAGTATTCATTTATTATTTATTTGCTATCAGGATCAAGCCAAAATGATTTTAATCAACTTTGTGCCACAGATATATGAGACTCATTTGAGGTCAATTTCAGTCTCAGTTTCATAGGTCATTGTTGATATATTTATATCTTCTGCACTTCACCCCACCACCGGTTTGAGTCTGTTTTACCTCAACAAATGGAGCCAAATTTATTAATTTCAATAAGCTATTAAATAAGGTCTACACTCTGGGACCACCTTTGGTTGAGGTTAGCAAAAACAAACATGCAAGTAGAATTTGTTAAACGAATACAAATGTCCCAAACTTCGTTTCAAAAAATAAGCCTTCTATACGATTATATTTTATTCTGCAGCCATGTTCTTAACAGTTTATTTGATTAAATAAAGTTAGCGAGTAGCTGAATGTTTTATTTGCTTACATCACACATTGTTCCTGACTTGGAACATTTCTGTATTGGGTTAATAATCATTCCCTTGCTCCGCTTTTCGAAATCGTTTTTTGCCCAAAGTTCATGTATGTCATGAGTGTTTTATAGTTCCGTGCTAAAAGTTCGGGTAGCATTTTTAGCCTGATATGTAAAATAGAGTGGGTACCTTCGGCGTAGTGAAGTGAATAAATCTGAAATGGTTCTATTGCTCACTGGAGCTTTATGCATCACGCTGTAAAGGTACTGAAATCATATACATCGCTCATCAGCAATGAATACCCCAATTCATGTGTGGCGTGTGCGAGACGTTACCAAGCCCACACTAATAACTAACAGTTACACGTGTCAATACATTGGCAATGGTTGCCTAACTTTGCCGTGGAGATGACTATATGATAGCAACATAGTTACCAACACTTTAACTAAATTCAAACTCTTTTCAAATTTCGTCCTGGAATTCAAATGAGGATGGTGTGGTTCCCATCATTACGGGCGCCGAGAAAACAGGTTGCTAAAATATTACACTTATTACCTTATTACCTTATTTTATTCAGCCTCTTAGTAGCTAACTAATGTATGGAATTATAATCGCAAGTCGGCGACACACGGCCAGTCTATGGTTTTTTGGCACAGTGCATATGCAAGAATGCAACAATCTACTTCATTCAAAAGCTGTGCTGTACAGGCATTCGCGTTGCAAAAACAAGCTTGTTTCATTTGTACGTTGATTCAAAACCCGTGTTTTATGTCAATGATTGATAGAGTCGACTTTCTTATAGATGATTGCTTACAAGGCGGAAACCTGGGAACTAGTTTGATGAAAACGAATATATTTCTTGGCAGCTTTGTAACAGTGACGTGCTTCAAAATGAAAGTTGCGTCTCGGCTATCTGCTTCTCAACTTTACCATTTGTGTTTGCACTATTTTTCATATTATGATTCATTTATGCGTTTATTTCAATTCAAACAATTCGTAAATATATCGTGAGTGAATGAGCAAGTGGAGTCAGTTGGTAGAAATCCAACAGCCGTTATTGAAAAGATAACAGAGGGTCTGTGACGACATTTTTAGAATGATCCTACAGGAATAATGAGGTTGCTATCTCTTGATTCAAAATTCATCACATCTGACCTGAATTGGGTATAATGACGTATATGTTACACTCTGTATCTAAATAAAATGATCGTATATGCGACAGGTAAAATTATTTTGTTGCGCTATTCAATACGCTCATCTTTTTAGCACTATCCAACCATCTTGTGGCCAAACAGGTCTCAGATGTGATCGAAAGTTGCGTTCATACAACATATCGTACGCTCAGATCAATCGATATGTACTCATTCAATCTTGAGCAAAATATGTGATGAAACGGACTAACGATAAATGCAGAACAGTTGACAAAGTTGAAATGAATTTTGAAAAGACAAACCACATACATTTTGATGTGTCAATCGCCGATCAACTTGAACTAGATCAATAGTTAAAAGAGCTTTATTTCATGTAAATCAACTTCTGAGATACTTCGATTCGTCAGGTGGTGGCAGCAAGGTAAGATAGCTAGAATAACCGGTTTATCAAATATTAAATACCATTAAAAAGATGAGTTATAATGTTTAACTACTGTTCAATAGGTCTCGCACAGCGAATCACGATGTTCACTTACAGAATCACAGAGTAGATACCGGGCAATCAAGCAAGACGCATAAAAACTCGCTGATTTATTCTAGTTCAAGCAATGTGGGACCCATAATATTGGTAGAAAAGTTGAAATGTGACCTTCCATTTCGAAAAATTCATTACTTCGTCGACTTGCAGATGTGATCCGTTTAATCAAACTGTTTAATAGGCGTTGAACCTCATCGAAAAAGAAATGGAATCATATACAGTCTGCGTATTGTTACATATAAAGATAAGTTCCCAATACACACCATAAGTTTAATTGCCCGTCTTTGAAAGTGAGCTCGGATTTTACAAACTTCTGCACAGATCAAAATATTACCCAGAAGTCTATATTCAACCTTGCCCGAAAACCGTAAGCAGCGTGTGATGATTCGTGATTATAAATTACGCTGTCTTGACGGTTACTATCACTGCATTGATATATGAATACCAGGCATCATAAATCTGAATTCTATCAAGATGTTTCTAATTTTCAACTTTCATGGGCGCAGTGGTTTTTCGTTTGCTTGTTAAGCGTAAGTAACGGTGTCACGGATAAGGTTTTCCAAGAAAACCTTCAGTACACCACAGGTTTCCTCGCAGATAAGACCAAATATGTCGGCGTTAAAAACGCTGATGGCGGGCTTTTTGATAACCTGAATGTTATCACAGAGAAACTTTGTAGTTTATCTCTTCCTTTAACTGAAACTTTCCTCATTTGCAAAGACCATAATGATTATCTAGTACAGGTGCCTACCGCTCGATACACCTGAGTGGGTAACAAATAATTTTCTATATGAAATTGGCCAAGGATGTCGAACATTTAAATCTCTCTGAAAAACGCTTTGAAAGGATTCCAACAACTGTTGAAAGCCTATAATACTCTGGTATTTGGCTCAAAGTTTCCGCTGCGTTAAAAGACTCTTGGGATACATAAGACGACCGCCGGTCATAAGACTGTAAGTTGCTAATCCGCGTTTCTCTTCGTGCATCCGTTCACACAAGCTTACATCGTTTTCAGTTCAATGCGATCGAAATTTATCAAGTTGAGCCAAACTCGTTTTTAATGTTTTGGAGTAGATCTTTGTGTACGCGACAAAAAGTAATGCTTGAATAGTCAACTTAGGTTTTTAATTCCGTTTTAAATTTTACGCGAACTACTCAGGTAGGGATATCACCAGCACGCGTCATAAAATTTGAGCCATGTTCAATCGGATTTTCACACAAAAAAATTTAAAAAGCGAATATCGAAGCTTGAACTTTGACCATCTTTGAGAAACATAACATAAAAGCGTCGATCGAAAAAAAGTAGAAAAAATTAATGATAAGGAATAATGGAACGCAAACTTCAAATCTAACCTGCTCATAAGTTGCGCTGCTCACATTGGAAACGCTGCCAATGTCATCATTGAACAGGCAACACCGAGATAATAAACTCCGGTGAAGCGAGATAGAAATTATTTGAAGCAGCCGCCACAATCTGAAGATTAGCTGCTTAGTTTGGATGCTGAACGAAGTTCACGCAGCCGCCATGCAAACACAGATAACTGAACAGTTACAAGGAATCAGTGTGAGTTGGTTGTTGATACTGGGGCGTTCTATATTATTTATATAGTAAATGATTATTTCGAAAATACCCGAATGTTAAATTGAATATGGAAATATGTATTGCAAGTGTCTTAAAGTTGGCGGCAGCAATATCAACAACGCTAGCTTTAAGGTCACTCAATTAAACTAAACAACCTGTTCACGTTTCTCATAGTTTGAGTCGTGAGAATATAGTAAATGATTATTTCGAAAATACCCGAATGTTAAATTGAATACAATCAAACTGGAAATATGTATTGCAAGTGTCTTAAAGTTGGCGGCAGCAATATCAACAACGCTAGCTTTAAGGTCACTCAATTAAACCAAACAACCTGTTCACGTTTCTCATAGTTCGAGTCGTGAGAAATGTATACACATGATAAGAATTTATCCGTTAAAATGTGTTTTACTGTCTGCAGAACCTATGCACCTACATGATGGCAAGCGTATCAATATAATTTTTTGCAAGCCTAATCGAATGTAACGGATGTGCTAATCAATGATCCACGGTTTGCCAATGATGCAGCCATCATTGCTGCATTTTAAGATCAGCTTCAACCACAAATTGACCACCGTTTATCGGCATGTTAATAATGTGTGCTGACGATCAGCACGAACAAGTTCTTGGTCAAGCGATTAAATTGACTCCAATCATCAATGTTGACAACTGCGAGTTTGAACCATTGCATCATCTCACATATCTCGGTTCAACTAGTGCGAGAAACATCTTGCGAGACAACCAGATTGATAAACGGGTTGGCAAAGCAAGTATAATCTTGTCGTGTTTTAACCCGTCGGTAGCTGACCGCGGCAGCGAAAATGATGGATGTGTATTCAATGTTTCAAATACGAAACCGGGACCACCGACAGAAAATGAAATTTATTGTGGATTCGTTACATATTGAAAAAATCGTGGTTCGACAAAGTAGTGTTTGTAGGAGTGTTCTATAATATGGTCTACAGCGCATGTTCCCTCTATCACGACAGCGCCGACTGCGCTGACTGAGTAATGTGTTGTTGGTCTCATTCGGTCTTAAATATTATCTTCAAAGGCACCAAGTACTGCCTATCGCTTCAGGTGCTGTGGGAGAATTCGTTACTCCAAAATCAGACTGGGAAACTCTGTGCGCATGCAATGTACATCAGTGTTCAACTCAACCGAATGAGGCCAAAAACAACTGCCATAATTCTATTAGTATTTCCGCCAACTATTAACCTGGCTGTAATTGTCGGTCGACACCAACCATTTATGGTGACATAGCTATAAATATAGTAGGAACGTGGCGTTACATTCAGATATTTATGCTTTTATGAATGTGTATTACAATAAAAAAGATATTGATAAATTATTGATAATCGGAGAATAAAATTTTAAACCTGTTTCTTCGGGATAACTATGTGATAAATGTGTATTAATGTGGTATTAATCGGTCAGTTTAACCCGGGCTTTTATCAAAACGCGTGCAGAAAATGGGCCGTCTATTTCCACCCACCTTTCTGCTTTTGCATACCAGACTGCGAAAATAAAAATACAAAAGACCACGTGTCATATTCTATTATTAGCCACTGAGTGAACTAAAGATAAGATTGCGTCGCATTGTAGGCGTGGACTTTTAACCTACTACTGTGTGATCGATACTTGAGATCGAAATCGATCATTGTACGCCACTTGGGAGAATTTCCTCGTGAATGTTTCTACATACCATAAGTGTGCAGCTAATTTCTGATTTTTGATATCGATCGAACGGAATAGCGAACATTAACGGAATTTGGCTTGTGTCGAATTTTACAAAAGAATCATGTCGCGACTATGATGAATTAGTGTTATTTTACAAGAGGCTCATTGCATTGTATCAGGGAAAAATCGTTGTGACTTTTAGCATAGATAGATTCTATTGTCAAGCAGACCAGATATTTTCAGATTGCATATACGGGAATTGTATGGGCTAAAACCGCACCAGATATTATAATTAATCTATTCGAATTCGCTAGATTCGATTTTTTATCTTCGGTTTGAAAAATAACTCATTTCCACGATGTAACCTTGAGTCATGATGTATTAGTAACTAAATCTAAGTGTTTCTGTATCATTAAATGTTTCTCGTTGTTATCCATTAATTGGCATGCGTTGTTGCAAAAGATGCAAAAATGAAAGCTTCGATGAGATAGTAGACATGGTGACTTTGACCCGCCATAATTGGTTGCTATTTACACAAGCTGTCCACCCGAATGGTCCTTCGGGCTTGCTGCGCAAATTAACATAACAAACAGATGCTTCAATATTTTCAATACCAAACAATTATTAATTAAACTGTACTAACATGGCAGATTTGGTTATATTGAACTCACCTGGAAGTAGTCAAGGTTTCACGTTGAGTTTATTACGGTTGTCGAGTGCAATGGGATGAATTTCAATGCATTACCGCATTTCTTGTGATTTTACTCAATGATTTTGAACCTTATGAGTACCGCTTCAGCTTGGTACTGAACTATAACATCAGGTAGTGCATTTCAAAGAAAACGCGTTGTCGTATAAAACTACTCTGGACCGTAGATAACGCATTAAGTAGTTTCTTTAAGGCATATTGGAGCACCTGTATTCTTTGAGCTCCGTGATCCACGATCTGGCTAGTAAGATGAGTACACCTTTGAAACTAGTTATTTCGATTCGGCGATGTCCAATGCTCTGTCTGTTGAAAGTTAATATTTGAACAAGTTCAGCATTGATAAGGCCGGTACGACGAACCTTTTCAATCACGTGTCAAAATCTGATGAGTGCAGACAACATGAAACCGGTCGTAGGGTGTGTGTGATTTTTGTTTCAAGTCCATGGGTTTAACCCCATTTACATGTGTGTGGGCACATGTGATTGAACAGGTTGGTCGTACCAGCTTATCCAACATTGGCTTACAAACTTAACTGGTTTACCAATGTAATGGAAAATGTTCGTGGCCGATCGGAGAATCATAATCATGAAAAAAGAAAGTTTGTAATGAATAAACTACTCCCACCGATACATTACAAACTTTCTTTTTTAACTTGTTTACCATTTTTCTACTGTTTCAAGTCATGTGGATCCAGATCGTACTTCACCTACCTGACAGCAACACAGATGTTATTATACAGACGCTCTCCTCAGCAACGACCGTTGCGAAGTAGACATTGGCTGTTACTGGGATAGAATAAGCAAGACATTCAAGTACCAGTTTCCTAAATTCTAACGATCGATCATTAGTATCCTTTTATATACTGAACAAGCTCAATTCGCCATTAGATAGATTCTTTCGAAATGAACTCGGTCATTCCGTTATTTTGATGTGAAAGAATTCACATTTTCCGCGATGCATATTTGCTTTTACTCCGTCAAAAGCTTTCAAGACTCGATAAATAATATTTCTGAGCTTGCGTAATGTTACACACAACTTGAAAAGTTGTCACTTTGACTACTTATACCGAAAAAGTTGAATCCCGTTTCAATATTGGAATTGGCCAGCATGAATATCATTTTAATTGAAACTTTCGTTGATTAGGTTTATGTTTACTCTGAATAATCTGTGGATATTATTCGCGATACGGCATGTCATCTATGGTCAATAACCAGTGAACAAAACTTGCTACTTAACATTCAAATCGCCTCCTACCCACTGTATACACATGTTTCGGAACTCGCAAAAAATTATTTTAAACAGTATTAATCATAATAAGGCTACCATGTCTGTTATTAACAATCGGGCCGTGATTTTGTCCAAATGTTCAGTGACAGCGCGATACCTTCGATCACATTTTGCCACTTAGCCGATTAACATTTGAAACGAGTCTAAACCACCAGGCCCCTCACAATTGCACACCTCAGACGGTGACATGAACACAATGTAAGTAGGATTCCGACATGTAATCGTAATACATGAGTTTGGCGGTTATCACTGCGTGATCTCAGTCATAAACATCTGCCAAATTAAGCGTTCGCTGTCCGATTGAACATGCGTAAGATGTGTGAATATGTTTGGTTCGTGATTTGTGTGATACACGGAATAGACAGTCTACGTTTGGATAACGTTTAATACGTTAACTGAATGCCATGTCCACTGAACAACAACGACCCGAGCTACAAATATTCCAAACAATACTAATGAACAGAAATGATTTAGGCCAAGAACTGTCAGATGAGGTTTAAAAAATTGAGCAAGCCTGAGCATTATATAATAGTCCACCTTAACTGTTTTAAACTAAATAAACGCATGAATATGGCATTGAGTTAAGAAACACAGTTTCGTTCACCAATATTTTCGCCAGCGGAACCAGACAATTAAGCATCTTGTCGACGCCGATTGTAACTGATGGGATCACTTGGCTTCGAGCTTCCTAGAGACAGACATTGTATGAAAAATGATAGGCTGGTACTAAATTTCGTTTTCATGCTATTATCGAGATGCTTGCTCAAATGACATAAAACACTCTCAACCCATTATTCGCCGCCCATACATGTTGAAAGAAAATAATCTTATCCACAGATTGTTCATTCGCTGAAACAAAACATATAAATAATACCTTTAGATGGAATAGAATTTCATATTTGTTTGTCAACTTACGAGTTCAAGCTTGTCAGTCATTCAGAAGAAAATACAGCGTGGTGGCATTCTGTCGATCGATAATCACATGACCTGATTTTGGATATTGCCTGAGTCCGTAAATTGGACCAGACTATCGTTTTCTCCGGTTGGGTGGTTGCGTCAGTGATGGAAATCAAACATTTATAGGAGCGATGCCGTTTGATTACTGTATCACGTTTATCTCTATTCCATATTTTCGCGTTTAACTTTCTGATTGGATTTAAATTAAAATTTCTTAACGGAATACTAAGTGTTAATCTTGCTGAAATTGTTATATTGAAGCGATTATCATCTGATCCAATTTACGATATTCGCTGGTATTTGATCACGTGAAAATACAGTGAGCCTTCAAATTAGTTCCGCCATTGATTGTTATGATACCGGTAACCACACAATACTGCGCATAAGGTCTTTCTGTCTTCCATATAAACCTAATCATTTCCGATTAAAAAAGGAATTTTTCTTTTGGTTCTTGTGCACATTTTTGAATATTTGAAAATAATATATGATACTAAAATGATATAGGAAACAACCGATCGTTCTATTATTGTAAGCCAAAATAATTGCTGTTTCCAGAGCACCGGCTGTCTGATTATGTAAAAGTGTCGTTTCATTTTAAACAGGGAAATCGATACTGTCCTCTGATTGACCGCTATCAGTTTGAGCAAATATCACTTCTCCTCAGTGTATCGCCCAATTGAGAAAAGCCACAGCAGCATATTAAATGCCAAGCGACACACGTAGCTGTACGTGAAGCACCTCATCATATATCCGTAGTAACTTAATTACTCACTTACTTAATAACTTACCAACAAACAAACTTACTTGCTTACTTACTTCAACCTTTACCTCCTAGAGGACATGGACTAACATTAAGGTTACGCCATTCGTTTCTGTCTTACCGTATGCTTACCATGTTTAACTGGAAGACGTTTTAGAGGCGCAGCACAAGTAACTGTATAGATTAAATGCAATATCAATCGTCGCAACATGTAGAATTATGTAATTGTATCATGTATGCAAACTGGAGGTGAAAGAAAAGAACAATCTCTTTCAATGCATGGTGAATACGTGCGTCTTTCATACAGGAAGTCTTTGGGTTAACTCGTGTTGGACGTACGAAGAAAATGTACGTGAGCCTAGCTCTCCCCATGCCTAATGGATCCTAATGGCTTAGTAACGGAAATTTGATTCGTTTCAAATCTTGAATCCAATAAATTTGAAAATGTTCCGCTACCGGGTCCAGGTAGACAGATGCTCGAGCCGTCAAACTACCCACATATCTGCGCTTGCCACCATGAATACTCTTCCGGTATCTTACCTAAACGCGGGTGATCTATCTGGTTTCGACACATATACATGCAATTAAACTGGTTAAACTCTAGTATTATCTTGCACGTTTGATTTGTTAAAGAAGTTAACGTAACAATCATAGTATAGTCTGTCGGCAGAACCAGCATATATGTATGCTTGAACGCATCACAGTTTGTGAAGTATGATGTAGCGCAACTGCTTTACCAGCAGTTGACAAATGAATAATTTTTGATGAGATGGATTACTGAACACTCTAACTTGACAATTAAATCTAAATGACTTAAATGAGATAAATAATATTTATCCCGTGGGACATATTTATCCCTGTTTTCACAAATTAAGCAAACACCACTAACCCCAAAACAAATTCGATTTGATTTCGGCGTAAATTATTTTTGTTGTTCGCTCAAATTTTTCGTGGTGAACCTGAGTCAATAAAACATTCAAGTGTTTGAAAATATATTCATATTTCTCCACTTAAACACCAATGAAAGTTTTCGTACTATTTGCATTCAATTGGGAGATGGATTTTGTCATAACAGGAAACCTCATGGATTAGTTCGACATTTCTCTGTCTGATAGCAAGGATTGTGACAGTTTAGCCGGCAAATCTCCTCGCGTAAGCGACGCCAGTCGTGGTGTCCTTTAGTTTCGTTACTCCTATTATTACCCTAATGTATATTGGTACTGGATAAAGTGTAAAGCAACAGTTAACAACTTTTCACTGGCATCCACACCTGACAAATTTAACGTTTTCGCACGCCTTGTGGTCCGTGTAAGGATTTATGTGAGAATTAAGTTGAAAGCGGTCGAAGAAGGTTGTATTATCGAAAAGAGAAATGATCACTTAGCGAGCACATAATGCGCCGAGAAATCGATAATGAATTAGGTGAGAATGACACTGGTTTCACAGACGGACCTAAATCAACTACATCATTGATCGGTGAAAAATAAGCTGTCTTAAAGTTTCTGCGAAAGCTGAGTTTTAGAATTCGTTGATCACTTTACATTCCATTGCGCTGATGATAGCCGAATTATGAAGCAGACCAGATCGTAGAAAGATCTTCGAATTTCGAGATACGGTATATAGTGTGAGGCAATCTGCCCAACGTACTAGGCTAACGTCTACTCATCTGTCGGCCTTTTAGGCCGGGCTCATTGATCAAGATACTCCGTTGGTTGATACACCAAACCTTTGCTTACAAAGACCAAGTTTCAATGCAGTGGTTGAAAAAAAGCCTCACGCTGATCAAATGGATTTATCACAAATGGTGAATGGATCGAGTAGTCTATTCTATAAGCACATAACCTCTAAATTCGACTTTGAAACCCTCATTTGTAAGCGTATTCGAGTCGATTTTATCCTAGGCTATCAAATAATGCACGTACTGGTTGTTCGGTGAGGAGACCTCACCCAAGACACGTGCGACCTATGTAATGTCCTTATCCGAACAGTGCGTTTGCTTGCTGTAACATGTTGTAACCTTAAGCCTCAATGTCCTTATCCGAACATGCGTTGTCTTACTCTGCATGGACTACTTTACCGCTTAATTCGCCCCATGGGGGTTCCGGATTTTTACGCCCGAAACCCTACCCCGGGTAATTAACACATATATACGTCCTGTTATGGAATATTCCAACGAAGCCTGGGCACCGTTGCTGAGGAAGGATATCGAACTACTCGACAGGATTTTTCATCGTGCTACAAAGTTTGCCTTTCACAGAGCGAATGTTAAAACTGAACCTACACGATTTTACCCAACGGCGAATACGTAGTGACCTTATGTTGACATTCAAAATCCTGCATTCTGTAAACCATCCCCTTAAACACTTGCTAAAACCCAATGACCTTACTCGAACACGAACACATTCAGAGGCTTTAAGCATTCCGCATTCTCGATTGGATATACGTCGTATTTTTTTCTCGGTAAGAATTTGTTTCACTTGGAACTATTTGCCTGAAGAAATCACACGATCAGAATCTGTTGAGGTTTTCGCTTCTAAACTCGATGAGTTTATGACGAACCATGCGGTATGCGAGTGTCCCTATTGATTTTTGAGATATTTTATGTATTTTTTATATATTCCATATACCTTGTCATCCTATGGTTATTGTTAAGCTTAATGCTTTTTCTACCATAAAATTTTCTGACTTCTGAGTTCTGAGATTTTGCGCGTCCCTCAACTTGAGAGGTTTCCTTGATTATCAATTACAAGCAAAACCTATCCAGTACATAGCAACTAGGCGACAAGGAGTTTAATCATGTCCTCTGAATCCGAAGAATCTGTTTTACAAAAGCTGCTCGAACGTCTACTCCAAATAAAAGAAGCTGATAATTCTTCTGTGAGTGATCCCAAATCTCCGTCTATCGAAACTCTTGTGTCATCTATCATGGAATTTCACTTCGATCCCGATAATAATGTGACCTTCGACACGGTTCCGGCGTTATGAAGATATATTCCGAATCGACCTCAATGACCTGGGTATGACTGCAAAGTTCGACTGTTGTTGCGTAAATTGGATGCAGCGGAATTAGACAAATATTGCAATTTAATTCTTCCTCATAACCCACGTGAACGTAAATTCGAAGAGACAGTCGAATCACTCAAGCAATGTTTTGGTGATCAATCATCTCTATTCAATATTCGTTACCGCTGTATTAATCTGGTCATGAGTAAAACAACGGATTTTTTGACGTATCTTGGAGACGTTAATAGAGAGTGTGAACGCTTCAGATTGAGTTCACTGACTGACAACCAATTTAAATGCCTCATTTTTATCAGCAGTCTGCGGTCCTCGCGATTTACAGATATTCGGACTCGCTTACTGAATTGCCTCGAGCAGGATCCAACTATGACGATCCAAGCCATCGGAGAAAAACACAAACGTTTCATGAACATTTGAAACGACTTCGCCCTTGTGCAGTCGAACATTCATGACAATCTTACAATCCAGGCGGTACGTCAAACAAAACAGAGCGACACTCAACACCCATCTCCGCATCGCGCACTTCATCCAAGGCTGCCAAACACAGTACAAAAATCCAAACCGCTGTATTCATGCATTCCTTACACAACATTCGAAAACCTCTCAATCGACTTTTGGAAAAAGTTCATAAATGGTCATGGAATTCAGAATGTGCCGCCGCCTTTACACAATTGAAAGTAATGCTGTCATCAGACCCACTGCTCACCCACTATGACCGTCGACTCCCGATTACTGTTGCTGCGGATGCATCCCAGCATGGTGTGGGAGCAGTCATTTTACACACTCTGGCTGATGGTTCCCATTATGCATGCTTCAAGAACACTGGCAAAAGCTGAGTGGAACTATGGGCAAATAGAAAAGGAAGCACTGGCCATTGTATTTGCTGTTCGATTGTTCCATAAATTACTTCACGGCCGACACTTTACCCTCTTGACTGACCACAAACTGTTACTCGCTGTTTTTGGTTCAAAAACAGGAATACCAAGACATTCGGCAAGCCGACTGCAAGGACGGGCAATCACTCTTCTCGGATATAACTTTGATATACCATATCGACAGAGCGAACATCTCAGTCAAGCAGATGCCCTTTCCCGGATTATTTCAAACACCAAGATTCCGGAAGAAGACTTTGTAATTGCTAACATAGCCGAGCAAACAATCGGTCGCCAATTATCTGATGCGGTCAGAGCACTCCGTTCACAATGTCGGAAATTAGGAGGGAAACAAGATCAGACCCAATTCTCCGGAAAGCCATCGAATACACACAAACGAAATCGCCACAGAAAATTCGAGGTCCCTTGTTGGCCCTCTCTAAATGAGGTGGGTCCCTTTCTATCACTAATGATTGCCTCATGTACACTGACCTTTTCTCTCCGTGTTCGAGTTCTCAGACAACTACATCTGGGACACCCCGGAATCGGTCGAATGAAAGCAGCCGCAAGATCTCACGTGTTCTCGCCGGGCATCGACAAATATATCGCAGATATGGTTCGTTCTTGCTCTGGATGCCAACAAGCTGCGAAATCTCCCTCTCGTCAACAACCAAATTCATGGCCACCCACAACCCAACCCTGAGATCGAGTCCACTTGGAGTTTGCCTGTCCAATCGATAATATGTCATTATAGTTGACGCTCGTTCTAAATGGCCAGAAATAACTCCTATGAAGCCGCCAACTGCAACCGCTAACATCAATGCACTGAAGCCAATCTTCAGTCAACATGGCTTACCAAACACCATCGTTTAGTCTTCAACTTCAAGTGCAATTCTGCTACTTGGTCTCCGTCTGTTTCCTATGGAGCCATTTACCATCAGAAATGAATGGCATCCACTAAACTGATTTTCAACCAACTTTGGATGTATCGAATATCATGCGATTGCACTTGTTTTCTGATGATCTTCATAGAGAATCCAAGCTACAGATGCTTTCTAAACACAGCTTGCCTGAAAATAAAATCTGATAGATGATTTTCAATAAAATTCTTTACCCGGCATAGGTAGAATATTCATCTGTACTACATGGCTTAAAATGTTGAGCTCCGATGTATTAGAATTTTAATAAGTAGATCATATGGTTTCCCGATTGCTATTTCCTTTTTTGCAAGAAAGCTTATATCCTGAATACACACAGGTATCGCTTAGCATGAAAGACTGGAGGAATGTTGGACATTGTACGTTTAAGACACTGATATGCTAGATTGGCACATTATGGACACTGTAGATGCACATATTCATACAAAGAACATGAATATAGTACTAATTTATGGATGTGAAACGTGACTGCGGAGGTAACAGGATTTATGATCTTGGGAAGTGTTCAACCACCATTGCCTTAGAATAATCTTGGGCATCCGAAATACTGACCGGATATCTAATGCTGCCGTTTAGATGCGATGTAACTGAATACCCTCTATTTCCGTTCACTTCTAAAGGCAAGACTGCGGTGGTTGAGCTATGTCCTCAGAAAGACAGACTCAGCGCTCTCGAAACTTGTCCTCGACACAAAACCGCCCGTAGTTAGCGTTGGTTTCAATTGAAAATAAGATTGTCAACTGTGAAAGCTGAAGTAGATTTCCTGGGACTGCATCCATTCTAAGGCGTTCGAAAGTAACAATGCGACTGGATAATGATCTGCAATGATCTCGTCTGTGATCCCACGCTGGCGTGATTCAAGACACCAATAACATCGGCTAATCTAAAATGACCGGCCATAAGTTAGTAAAAATTCTGAAGACGTTCCTGTCTGGAATGAGTTGATTCACGAGTGAGCTATGGCTATACGTTGAGTGAAGTTTAAATAAATGCCTCCGTATGTGTAGTCTTGGATTCATCAGTCTGCACATTCACCAAACTTGGATATATTCAATTGAACTTGGACAACTTCATGTCGACCAATCCAAACATTGAAGCAATATATTCTGCATCATAAAGCTTTGAACCAATGCATCCAAGTAAACTATACATATTTACCCTATCAAACCGGTTGACAACAATTTCTGCTCTATGTATTTTTACGTGATTCCTGAACTAATCAGTAGGCAAACAAACCCCGTTTTACTACCTATGTTATTTGTAATTCGCATATTATTCTGTGGTTTTTGTAAAGCTATGTGCTTTTTAGACCATTAAATTGAATTGAATTGAATTGAAGAGACGGTCATCTCAGTTCACATAGGATAATTCGTTTGTCTAAACAGTCGCTGCTGACAAGACAAATAACAAAATTACCTAAGCAGTTTAGCGTTGTTGTTGTTGTTAAAGATCGTGAAAACTGGTGGGAGTATTCTGAAAAAGTTTAAATAAAATCCGCTATGTGATAACATTGAATGCAATTTAAAAGGAATTAAAATGCACGTTGTAATTTACAATAAACCTTAGTGGATTCGTAAACATATTTATGCTTCATCAAAATTCGGTTCAACAGTACAAAGCTAATGACAAAAAGTTATTACTTCATTTCGGGATTTCAAGTCAGGTAACTCTAAAGTTCGATATTAGTCTTCCAACCGATTACAAAACAGATTAAAGTTTTGTGAAAAGGCCCAGGCTTTTGTAGTTCAGTTCTTTGTACCTACACTCCAAAGCTGGTTACTGGCAGCTTCCCTTATTAAGCAACCAAACCCAGATTAGGTTCAGTAAGCCTTCGAAGAATAAAAGTTTATTTCGTATCCAAAGGTGTGGCTAGATCGAATGTCACTGCGTGGTGTACACAGTTCAATTAGAGACCGTTCACTCACGTCATGTAATGTAAAATGTTTATTCGTTCGCGTGCTAGTAGGGTAACTAATAAATGCCAGTTAGCACAAAGTCCAAGACTGGTTGTTTATTGTGGAGTTTGCAGTTTGACGACATAAGGCGACGAAGTTGGTCACGTGCAATTCAATGCTACCCAGTCTTATCGAAACGAGAAAGTATTGGTCACAAGTAATCTGAATTTCACGTTGTTTCAATTTCGAATTGAGAAGGTTCGCTTCAATATGCGCTTGACAGATTTGAGCCGATGGTAAACCCTATAGATTGTAGTTATTACCACATACCCTACCTCAATCGCAGGTAATAAACTTAATCTATAAGAACAGGGAAAATGGTGTTTAGCGCAACAGGAATAATGTACTCCAACGATGCTATGGCAAAACATTTCAGTCGACCTCACAAATGCAGAAATATTTCCAAACAAACCTTTAGCAAATAGCGTGTCTGGGAATTTTTAGAAATTAATTTAAATCCCTTATACTCCGCAGTTGACCAACGATAACGCTGAATTCAGGAATGTGAATACTTTAAAATGCTTTGGTCATACTGCTGTTTGTTGGATGTTTGGGGTGATTCGCGAAACTCCGCCGTATTTAAAGTTCATACAGTACCATCCGCGGAAGTCGGAATTTGTCTGCTAAGACAATCCTCAATGCTGTTAAAACACTAAACATAATGACTCTCCACCCAACGATACGGTTGTGGAGATATCTAAGTGCCGTTAGAAAGTCAGTGAACTCGGATTTTTCAAGCATTGGAATAAAAATCGCATTTGTAAACCAAGCCACGTTTGGGGGAAACCATTTTAGGCCGTCAGAAAAGGCTCTAAAGTATCACGTTGGTGAAGCTCAACTACTTGCTGACATGTGGGTAGAAGATTTGAAACCGCTTAACATTCTCTGATTTACAAAATTCTTCCCCAAATTGTTTAAAAAGTGGGCCTATTGAACAATCAACCTGGTTTACGTGACATTATATGATTATATATTATTTTTCCACGATCGAATTTTTACCGTGCTACGATAAGTGTCAAGCTATCTGCTTCTCGTCAGCATAAATTCCTGAATCTGGAATCATGAAAAACTTGAATCCGTTGTTATTTATCACAATGATGCAGTCCAGTTCGAAAACGTTTTCTGTGTGAAGTCAGTGGTGAAAAGTATAAGTGTGAGAGATGTGAACAACAGAAAAATTATATAGTTCAAGAGTTCCAAAGATTCTGTTTTTGAACACTATGTTTCGTTGCACGCAGCCTAAATATCTAAGGTCATAACTTCAATCATTGTTTACTGATTTACCATTGTTTCAAGGTTGACTGAACCCGAAATTATTAATTCCAGATGAGGAATTCAAAGAATCTTGAAGGCAGTATCGTGGTAGTTTTTCTACCGGAGAGTGAACAGCAACCATTTGGTGTATACTCTTCTTCGTGTTCAGCTGGAATTTTCTTCGGCCAATTCGACGCAGTGTGGATAATTAGAAACTCTTAGCCTCCAATGCGTCGTGGTGAACGTTTTCGCGCATGTGATTCTATATTGAAGCGCGGCAACGTAGTAGCTTTTCAAATAATCTCGCTGGTATTACTCCGTAAATACGATGGTCTTAGAGTCGTGTTAATATGTACGGGACTAATGAGAGATAGGCTTATGTGAATTGTGAATAATTATACGAAATTAAATGCAATAATTTTTATAAAATCACGGTTTTCTCACAAGAACAACTTCACAAATCTACGGTTTCTTTTTTTCTAGTTTTCAGTAATGTATGTAACAAAATATGTGTACACGTAAAACGAACCATCCAATTAAAAGGAACCCTCTTGGAGTTACAGAAGTCGGAATCTGGCGTTCTGTTCTATCAAATTACACTATTTATTACTTGTTTTTACAAATATATACGGGTTCAAAAGCTTGCAATATGGCTTCCGTAGTTTCCTACCCGGTCTTCAGAAATTTATTCGTGTTGTATAACGCTGAACTATACGTTTACTGAACCGGGTCGTGTGGAACTCTCCGGTTTTACATTCCAATCAGTTGATTGATAATCAGAGCTTGCTAAAAAAATTTCGAAGTATTATTAGACGGGTCATTGAATTGAAAAGTTTTTAAAAGAACCGAACGAGTTCTAAAAGATTTCACGTTAACGGTTTCTGCAATATCATGTGATTCAAGGTACATGCCACAACATAATGTTTTTTTCCAGCTGCATATCGGTTGAATTACTGGGCGAAAATTGAATTCACTCAAAACATTTTCACAGTTCTGTGAGATTGCTTTTCGCATCCTTGAAAATTAGATCTCCGAAAGCGCGGTTTTAGCGTTGTAAATACACAAAGCATTTTTCTTCTGTAAGCAGCCTATGGGTTGCTAATTTTCTTACAGCTTATGGACCCGTTAATTTGTTTTTCAGATTAGGTATACAATCTACACCATGTTGAGCATTTATAATTCGAAAGCTGACACTTTTGACTCAAGCTTGTTCGGCCAGCATGAAGGCTGGTCTGTCAACACATAACAAAGTTGGCGTCTGCTACAGTTGGGCGGCATTTCCTGATTTAGTAATCCAGCATCAATTGCGAATAAGAAAATTAACCCGAAACCAGCCTACGCTCCAATCATATGTTGTCGACCACACAATCGAAGCGCTGTGGGTCAAACTTAGACTGAATGGGCATGGACCAATCATCTATCATGTGGGCTGTAGTAGCCCGTTGCATCAGTTTTGCCATCACCATGACAACGCTCATCGTGCAAACATCTACATTGTCCGCCCGGATTTTCTTGCGTGTTCTCTTATGGACACAATAGCACCGTGTCAGTCGCACGAACGACAATTAATAGGGCTAGGTGACCTTAAATGTGTGGTATTGTGCAGTGGTTCAACCATTAGAATGTCACCTATCATCTTACTGTCTCCGCCTGATGACGGCAAACAGCCAGAAGCCGGTAGTGGTGTGTAATGGCTGAGGATGTGAGCACCACAATACTTCACCTCTTATACCTTACTTAGCTGCGAGTTTGTAACAAAGTCCATGTAAGAGCTTGGCAACTAAAACCATACAAGGTTGTGTTATACTGGCAAAAACAAATTAGCTAGATGAAAAAACTAAATGTAGGTAATTTATTGGGTTCTGTGATTAATCATCAGTAAAATGAAACTTGATTTGCAGCTTGCAACAGACTACTTTCCGGTCTAATTTGGAACAGACTGAGTTTCGTGTTAAGGAAACGAGCGCCCATTGATAGTACATTTTCTAAACTGTAAACTTCAGATTTACAAGGTAATTTCTGTTTACGCTCTCAAGATGAGTATTAATGACCAATGTATTGTTTTGCTCAGATCCCACACACATATACATCGCAACCAGTTTCTTGCTGTATCACATCGTCAGCTTGAGACAGTAAGGCATGGACCATTGAGCCTTGAAACAATGGCCAAGCGGTAAAAATTTTATATTTATATCCAACGTTAAAGACAACAAACCTGGATGCTCATATACAGAAGTTCAACGTGATTCCTGGTCAAGCGCTCTAGACGCTTCAATGTATAGCTTTGTTCGCCACTTTGCTTCAATTTCATTGCCAGCTGAAACTGATAGGACTTTCGCCATCTGATGACGGCACACCGCCAGAAACCAGTTGTGCATGTGCGTGTGATATGAGCAAAATAATGAGTTGGGAAATTTAATTTTCGAGAAGAGGATCTCATAATTACACTATGCAGGAGGTATAATTCCGAAACATCTCAGTCTCTTGGTGGTTTCTGATTTAACATCAGTGACATTACCCCCGTTGAATTTCCGGCTTTTGATAAGGTGATTCATGTGTCCTTCAGTGAGTAACGTAATTCACACTGAAACACGAAAAGCGACAGTCGTAAAGAGTATTTGTACGGCTGAATATTTGAACCAGTGTTGAAATATAGTTACACAGCCGTCCCTTCTCTATCACATGTCGAAACAATCAGCAGTTGGCTGTAGTTAACAGCAGGTTCACATTTTGATGTCCTAAATTTACCACAACGTTTCATTTTCCCAGGAACCGAATAAATACAGCTCCTTAAAGTCTTCTCGGATAGAAGGTGTGCGACTTCAAGTTAGTCGAACATTCAGCAATCATTGAACCTGAACATGCTATCCTTGGTTAATTATTTCAAATAGCACTAAAACTGTTTTCGGTGTATTTTACTATTCTGAATACCGCAAATCACTCTCTACAATGCTTATTTAATCTACGGGGCTCGCATAAGACAAGAGCTCACACGTTTATTCTAACTGTCCCTCACTCGCGACTCAACTGTAGACGACATTTTTTACCGTGCGAGTTTATTTTACTTGGAACAATCTACCTGATTATGTTGTAAACTCATCAAATCAGGAGATTTTCAAGAGAAGTCTTGATGCCTTTTCGACCCTTAACCTATGCATCGAAGAAAACTATACCTCTTGACCCCATGCATCTACATATGTCATCCTACCAATCGAAAACAATTTCTGACCTTTGGATTTTTACCTGATTCTTGAACTGCTCAATAAGCAGCCAAATCACGTTTTTGCATATTATATTATTCGTAGTTCTCATATTATTCTGTGGCTTACTTTAAAGCTATATGCTTTTTAGACCATTAAAATTGAATTGAATTGAATTGCAAGCCGATTCGGTTGTTTTCCTGAATCTTAAACATAGATAAATTTGCTTTCGTGTGATATTTCAAATTATACTGTTTACGATGCAGCCACATGCAATATGTACAACAAATTTACTAATATTTCTAGAACGCCTTGTAGATTGAATGTATGTTATTTATGTGCCGTAGAATTAGACGAATACAGGAGGATTTATTTCCGGGAGTGGTTATTCTGTATTTCCAGTTAACTTTCAAAAATGAACAGGAGCGGCTCATCAGCGTAACCATTTCTGTGAAGTTCATTTTGTGTTTTCGTCTTTTTAACTGGAATACGATTGCTCTACGCTAATGTCGAAAAGACGGATGTACCATTTTATTGACCAAGAGTGTCCAAGGGAATTTGCTCCTCATGGGATGATGTAGTGGGTCTATGTTTTCTATTTCACTTTGTATCTTCTCGGGATAGCAGCAGACTTGATTTTAATTATTTTCGTACAAGTTTAAAAAATCCGCGCTGCATGAATTACAAACTTCACAAACTTATTTAACAATCAATAAATTCGAATGAGCTAGGACTCTACGTAACGAATAACATCGCAGAAACGAAAGCAGCGCGGGAGTGTGTCGTTGCGAGTACCTTTAGGATACCACGGTCATCTAATTACAAATGTGATGGACCAAATCCTTTACAACTCACTTTCCTAACAAGTGCTACTACAGACTTCGTCAGACATACTTAGCGACTATACAGGAAAATTATTTCCAGTGACATCAGAATAAGCACATTAAAGGCAGCCTCAGAAACACAAACTGAAGCATTGCCATGCAAGGATACTGAATACTCAAATAGCCACAAAGGTCCGGCTCTCAGGGGTTCGGACCAATAGACCAATAGACACCATCCATACATCATCGTTACATACCACGACCAGTATTAATTGTGTATACACTAATGCGCAATGTTTGTGGAACAAAATACCGTGTTGGTCCCAGTTTACTGAAATACCTTAGTGGTTCCTTCTTACACACACACCTAGAAAACAAATTACCCAAACATATATTTTCGATCGAAATTTCCTCTCTCCATGTCACAACTAAAATTACTTTTGCTCCTCCTTTGAAGCACACCGACGCAAACATTAAAGTACGATTTGTTGACCTCATATACGTATATCCTATGGTATTGTACAGCTATTTGTTTTTTTTCACCATACATCTTGAATTTTGAATCTTGAATCTCTACGCAGAAGAGTATTCATTCTAATACTCATTTTACGGTTTACTAATCACAACGCAATTAGTAATTTGTCTATGTGAACAATATATACAAGTGAATTGTTGTCCAGCAAAATTATTCAACATTAAATATATTTTCAATACTTGTGCCTGTTAAATTTATCGGTCAGATACAATTAATATTCTCATTACTCGAATGCAATGATTTGTTATTTGGCAATGCACGTGCCTTGTGTATTTCGAGCTGTGGTTCACGTGGTTTCGCGCGTGAGCACGGATGTGTTCGTTACGTAACATTGAACCACCGTAGGGTCAACCCCACGATCTCTTGATAAGGCATGTTCAATCGCGCACGGTCAAATTTGATTTGCTGTTGATGTGCAATGATTAGTTGATTTACTGTACATGACCTTGAAAAAGATCACGCTCTTGAAATTGGGTTTGCAATGTATTGAACTGGTTTGTGTGATCAAACTCTAAACCAAAGCTACTGTCTATCACCACTTTATGGCCCGTATGAATTGATGCAACTTAATCAACTAAGTTTTGAACAAGCGTTGTGCGTTTCGTGAACTATGCTTCCTTTACGGGTTATGAATTCATGTTCCAATTATTCAGAGTGCATACTTCACGTTTTCACATCTTTGTGAATATTATATGAACTAATCAGTACTTCGAAAGTGTGTCAGTCGTCGAAGTATTCGAAGTGAGTTCTGCTGAAAGACAGTTCAAGTAAACCGATGATTCTGGGCATAATATAACATTGAGCCTTCTTTGTCCCTGGATCTTCAAAATCTGTGCTGTTCCGTCGTCCTACGTCCATCACAATTCGAATTAGGTATATTACAATGCATAATATAATTATGCTCATTGTGCATATTTTAGCCCGTACAAGAGAATTTACATTATACACTATGGGTCAATATATAAATTGAAACAAATAAAATTTGCGTGCTAAGCATGCAGCTGAATCGCATAAATGTAATTACTTGTTTCTGGTATATTACCAATCACGTTAATTTAAAAAAACAATGGTTTAGGGACATTTTTGCCAACTTTTAGAGACTTGTTTCTCCCAATCAAGTGATTTGAATACTTCGCTCTAGTGAAATCTATTTTGTCCACAAAGTCCAACGCAAACCATCAACAGCCGCAATCGTTGCAGCCTCAAAATTTAACTTCGAAAACCAATTCTCACTACATTTCGTTATCGCCCCAATTCGTTAGAACGATCACATAGTCGTAACACTGCTTTATGTCACTCCTTCTCGAGCACACAATTGATTACAATACACATAATTACGAAAAGGTGTCTGGCTCGGTTCACGTTTGTCTACGCTGGTCACATGATTTGTCTGATCAGACGATGATGATAACCTTGTGTCACACCTTACCCCACACAGCATCAGGGTCAAACAAACATGAAGATGGCGATGAAGTCTGGTTCCACGTTTGCTCGACCGTGTGCACGTCTGCAATCATAACAAGTGAGAGGGTGTACCAACGAAAGTATGACGTTTCTCGTGTCGCGATACTCACATTACTGTTAACTTAATGCATGATTATGGTAGCTCCAAAAACAACTGTCTTGCGTCACTCAACTTAATGCTCGCAGAGTAACATCGGTATGTATGGTAACTTTTAAGGAATAACATTTTAGTTGTAGACCTGATGTTATCACTATTACTAACAAATGTTTCTTTAATTCAGGCACATCAGCCTGACGTTTACGAAGTGTAGCGAAGTAACGTGGTTTAATAAATCTTTGATGGGATAATTTTGAGTGTGCAAAATTTTGCATGCCAGCATAAGGTCACCTCGTTTGGTAAGGTCGTGTAGTTTTAGTTTTGACATTCTTGGAAAGGGCAATTTTGTAATTGGAGATCAAATTGGTCGCACGATAATAAATTTTGTCAAGTAGTTCGATATACGTCCTCAGCCATGGTGCCTAGGGTTGAATTGAATTTTCCATAACCGCACGTACATATGTGTTAAGTAACCGGGGTAAGATTTCTGGCGTGAAACTCTGTTAATGAGTATTTGCTACGAATGACCAATTTTAAGTAGCGAGAGGAAAAACTAGGCACTGTATATTTTTTACACTCCATGAATATTATGTTCACTAATCGTTCAAAGGAAATGAATATAGTGAACCTCCATAAATGTAGGATTTTCGATATATTTTGAAGGTGTTTGCGTGATAATACTTATCAATCTAGTGACGGAATAAGGCCTGGACGAATCTTTACGAGTACTAAACCGCAGCTTCGTCCTGACAAACCAGTTGCTAGTATAACGAATATAAATATGAAAATAAGTTATCAAATTGACCCCCGGAGCAGAAGATAATCAACAATACAGACTGGTAAAGCATGGACAGCCTGTTGGAAATCGAGTCCAACAAAAGGTCCTCACTTGTGAAAGAGGAGTACAAAATTTTATGTAGAATTCCGATATCGTATGCTCAATAAAGATGACAAATTCTCTTAGTGACATCTATCCACTCTGCCCCGGGTTATGCTCGCATTTACCAGCTGGGTATTTCAAATTGACTAAAAGGCTGACCGCGAACTCCTGGAGTTAAAGTGTAGTTTGCAGATATCACGTTTGGAAGGTTTCGCAATATTCTATGCACGATCATCTTTGATAGACAACATTAAAAATTCATTATTTTGAACTCCATTGGCTATAATCAACTGAAAGACGTGATCGTACAGTTCATTATGTCTACAGAATGGAAAATGGTGTATTCCGAAAGATCTACTCTATAGTGAGTTGCAATTAGGAAGTCGACCATTGGGCAGACCGCACTTGCGGTACAAAGACGTTTGCAAAAGAGATATGAAAGCTCTTGGCATTGACCCCGCGAGTTGGGAGGAACTTGCTCTTGACCGCTCACATTGGAGGCATTGTGTAAAGCGTCGTCTGCAAGCTGGGGAGGAGCAGATACAGCTCTTGGCTGCTTAACGCAGATCACGCCGCCGGCGTTCGATCGACGCCCTACAACCGAGTTCTGACTATCGTTGCAAGCGCTGTGGGAGAGCTTGTTCCTCCCGAATCGGACTGTTTAGTCATTCAAAAAGCTGTAGAACATGAAAATTCATGTGATTGTGATGTACATCCATGGCCCACATCGACC
>JACCGJ010001431.1:0-80530 GCA_013407085.1 Atriophallophorus winterbourni | reverse complement strand
GTACCGCAAGTGCGGTCTGCCTAATGGTCGACTTCCTAATTGCAACTCACCGTGGAGTAGATCTTTCGGAATACGACCATTTTCCATTCTATAGCGCTGCGGAATAGGTGTGAACATGCTATGTAAGAACCAGGTTTTGAAAGCACTTCAGAGTTAGTCACTCTGTAGATCCACGATATGTTCAAGATAAGACGGATGCTTCGTAGATGGAAAGCATTAAGCTTCCGTTCGTGTCTTGCGTGGGTGGCCCAGGTTTCACTGCCGTATAGTAAAGCATTTAGTACGCACGCGCTGTATACCATCATCTTTGTTTTTACAGTCAGCTTGCGGTTACCCCAAACACGAGAGTTCAATCGGGACAAAATGACAGCTGCTCTGCCAATCCGCTTATCAATCTCCGTGTCTAGCGAGAGGTTATCCGCAATGGTTGAACCAAGATATGCGAAATGATGTACTGGTTCGAGCTGACAGTTTCCAACAGTGATGATTGGATGATTGGATGATGGATTGGATGGTTTCTAAAGCGATGGGTATCAGCGGACAACTATTTGTATGGCTTGAAAGTTACCTCAGTGGACGAAAAGCGAGCATTCGAATCAACGGGGTGTAATCACGGGTTATTGATGTCTCTAGTGGCGTACAGCAAGGTTCAGTCCTCGGGTCAGTACTTTTCTTGGTTTACATCAACGACCTACCAGAGATGTTGTCATGCAAGTTGATTACCTTTGCTGATAATATTAAACTTTGGACGCGGATAAAATCAACTGCGGACTATGTACAGCTGCGAAGTGATTTAGATGCTCTCCATGAATGGTCGGTACGGAATAAGCTGCCATTCAATTTCCAAAAATGCAAGGTGTTACCAATTTGTAAGTTATTCCATTACCAATATCACTTTGGGCAGACGATTCTGAGCTGGACCGAGTGGAAAAGGGATCTTGGAGTCTGGGTATGCGGTAGCATTGTATCGTCATCTACAAGTGTGTCCCCAAGCTTCTAGGTATGCCGCGACGGATTTTCAGAACCTTCTCGCCTAGAACGTTGCCCACCATCATGAAAACCTACTTAATTCCAACCATGGAGTATCATCATCATCATCAAAGACAGCAATGGAGTATGCAACACAAGCTTGGACTCCGCGGTCGAAAAAGTATATACTCTTGCTTGATAAAATATACCTTCGTGCAGCCAAACTCGTAAGTCGTTTCCGGAAACTAGCGTACGAAGAACGATTGCAAAACTGAGACTCCCCACTCCCATTCAAAGAAGCTTTCGGAGTGATGTGATACTAACATAAAAAATATTTAATACCCCGCATCATCCTTTAAAACGTATTTGAATACTGTGAGTTAAAACATACATGCAGCCACTCGGCGACACTACAAATTCCCCATTCGTGTATCAGCTGTCGCCCATATTTTTATTCTGTACGTGTCTGTTTCATTGGAATGCCCTCCCCGAAACGATTTTCATCTCTCCCAGCGTCAAAACTTTCATTCGAAATTCGGATACTTATTTGTTGCCAAACGAGTTAACGACACCCGCGTATTGACTCATGGTAAATATTCAACTGGACTAAACTTGACATTACATATTTATTTTATTCCTTTTTCACGAACGATTATTTACTATGATATCGTCATTATGAAGCTGTGCTTTTTATGACCGTAAATTCTTGAATCGAGTGTAACCTTTCGCTGCCGACACAGAAACTTAGTCAGACGAAGGGTGATGGTCAGGACAGGGAAAATGACTAAATAGCAGTCAAACCACCCACCCCTGCTTGACCTTAACTCTAAGCAGCCTGTGGTGTGCCAACTCGCGTACGCAAGACCATGGGATCAGTGATCGATTTGCCTAATATGGTGTCCATGTTAATGTGATACAAGTGCTGGGGCTCTTGAAATTGTAGATCGCTTCACGTATCTCGGTAGTTGTATAAATAATTCTGCATCGTTAGACGACGAGATCTCGGCACGCATTTCTAAAGCGACCGTAGCATGCCGCAACCTAGGGTCACTCTGCTGTCCAGAAAGGACTATTCGGTTACTCAAAGGGTAGAGGCTCTAAAAGCGAAGGTGTGAGGGGCTTGTTACAATTAGGGTGCGAAATGGACCTACGTAAAGAACACATTCAGCGTCTCCAAGTATTTGACAACCGGTTTCTCCGCAGCATTCTAGGAGTTAGCTGTTACAATCGTATGCGCACCGATGCTCTCCGAAATAAGTTGTTTGGTAGTAATGTCGATATAGAGAAGCAGATCAGCCTGCATAGGTTACGCTGGTTGGGTCACGTTTTACGGATGCCGGACCACCGACTTCCGAAACATATTCTTTTTGCGTCGCCACATCCTGATTGGCGTATGTAATCGGGTTGGCCCAAACCGTCACATGTCCCTAAGCAGTTAAAAAACCATTAAAGGAGTAACAATTTCAAAGTAGGAGCAGCAACGTCTTTCCAGGGCTGGTGTCCAGTGATCAGGATATCGCACGGGTTTTTTTTCTTAGTTACGCTCAGGATATGTCCCGAAACCGTGCTCAATGCGGTCTTTGCACTAAGCATCTTTTGGGAGTTTTTGCTTAACCTTGTCTGTTGTCAAGCGGCGTTGACGAGACAAAGCTGTTATGATGCATGCAGGAAAGCCGCACGGAAGCTGCCGTATGATGTCGCTCTACTCGTTCACGAAACTTGTTTGAATGTATGTTCCATTCGAGGTGTAGGCACCTCTCCCCAGTTTGTTTGTGCTTACTCTTCTATAGAAGCCATAGCAATTTAAGTCCCACCCTTCCCCATCTTTTAGGATTTACTTTTTCATGGTTGTATGGCAGTTAAGCATTTCGTACGTGCTACCGGTGTATTGCTGTCTTTGATGATGATGCTACAAGTGAGCACTGTCAAGATCGATTGGCATTGTGACTCGCATGCATCACTAAAAGCGGCGTGACATTAATTCAAATTCTGAGGAAAAATATGGCTTTTAACAAGCTCATCTAAACAAATTTCCCATTGAATGCTAGCTTAGTCGACCATTCAAACAAGCAATTTGCTGGCACGACTGGGCAGCTTTGGATCAACAGACACTGCAGTATCCTTAGCGGTGCGAAAGTTTCAGATGCTTCTATAATAAATCTAACTACTTAATACAACAAATTAAATGTGAATATGAAGCTCACGATTGTTTCC
Organism: Atriophallophorus winterbourni; assembly: GCA_013407085.1. NCBI lineage: Eukaryota > Metazoa > Platyhelminthes > Trematoda > Plagiorchiida > Microphallidae > Atriophallophorus > Atriophallophorus winterbourni. The sequence goes on along the minus strand of JACCGJ010001431.1, from coordinate 77,347 downwards.
CGTTGAACTATTCGACGCTGCGCCTGAACTCGCATGCCTTAAAACGATATGTTTGATTTAACCAATAGATGCTAGACTCACATTTTCAGCTTCTTTGATACAATGTTAGTGGAATTCTGTCAATAATACCTGGTGATATTCTGGGATACCACGTCCCAGCATCGAAATAAATTCCAAGATAAGTTTTACACAAAACTCATATACCCCAACGAAACTGGATTTCACCGTTAAAATTTGAAAGCAGATTTCAACACATGGTACCCTTATTTCGATACTTGTTTTGTATCCAGGACGACGTTCGACTTGTTGCATCCGCGGCCCGTCGAAGGTAGACAGCTGCGTGCTGTAACCGAAACTGCGGTGTATGAAGTGGTTCAAATATTTCAAGGATTTAACCATTTTTCGTTAAACCAGAACCAACCTTGTGATAAAGGTGTATGGATGCGTACTCGTGGTCGTTAATATAACCACTGATTAACGTGGTATTTTTACCAAGGGTCGGGCCATCGCAGCACGAATTTCTTGTTTGGCATGGTGTGAATTATAATCGGTTTCAAGCACGGAAGGCTCAACGCAACGGTAAATCTCATTGCCAAATTACATCGCGCTAACAAGCATCGATCGTGAACTTCAATCCAGTTCTGATGCACCTCAAGGATTAGACACCTTTATCTAGCGTTAAGAACAGCATCTACAGAATCAACTGTAAGGACTGTTCGGGTGTTTACATAGGGCAGACTTCCAGGGAAATTCACACTACAATCGAAGAACACCGAAAGCGTGTCCGGAGACAGCCCCGGCATGCGAGAGAATATCAATCCCTTATTCGTGATTCCGTCTTGGCGGAGCACGTTTAAGATACGGGCCACAGCGTCGATCTAGACAATGTGGTAATATTGGGGCGCGGTATTAAACCGTATAGCGAACGCCTACATGCGGAGGCGGTCGAAATTGCCAAGGCAGGTCGACTGGCGGTCAATAAGGTGGATGGGGCAGAAATCTCCACAATCTGGCGCTCGGCACTGATGCGAAACTAAATAGATTTTATTCACCTTATACCTACTAGTTAATTAGATTTTTGTTTTTCTTTAAAAATAGCCTTAGCCGCGTTAGTTGTGTACTTTTAAGTGTGGGAGCTGTGTCAACTGACCTTGACCGTGTTCAATTGTATCAGATTGATTTGGATACACAATGAGGAAAATGGACCACCGATCCTGGTCATTCCTACGAGACGTGACACACTGTAGGCGTACTATAGGCTGTTTAGCGGTAAGGTCAAATAAGTGGTGGTGGGTTGACTACTGCTTAATCATGGTCTGACGAAGCTTCTGTGTCAGAAGTGAAACGTTACCTAAAAACTACACTAACCGATGGCACTCAAATTTCTTTGCATTGCAGTTGATATTACTTCCCCGGAGTCTTCGTGTGTAAGTATGCAGACCACACGACCTTGTTGAACGAGAACAACGCGGAAAATGAATGCACTTATGGTGGCACAGAAAACGTACAGAACCAACACACTGCCGTTGCTAATTTTGCTAATTATGAGGATTCAAGGATTAGTTATGCTTGAAATGTGGTTTCAAGGACAATGGGATCACTGCAGTCACACCAGCAGATGTTCACCAGATGGTCTATCCATGGATTGAACTACGTATTTACCATCTCCGCCAGCAGAAAAACCCATACATAAAGTAAACGTATAAGGTAGAAAAGGTTCGTATTGCAAAAATACAGTCAATGTACAGTGCGAATGAAGTGGAGAAAATTGGTCAGAATAAACTTGGGTTCATAGCAAAGTAAATCATTGAAACAGTATAATGAGAGGGTTGGTTTATAAAAGGATCCATTAAAAAACTGACAATCAAAGAACGTTTAAACAGTTGGTAGAAAACAAACAAGCAAACGAGAGCAATGAACAGTACGAAATATAAAAGCTAGTAGGAAGAAAGTGTCCCTTTGTTCAACTGAGACATGAGCATACAAAATACACAGTACTTCACTCGAAATAGGTGAGTATGGCTAAAGTACACTCCCACTTGGATAACTAGAAAATAACGTCCAAAAGTGCAAAACATAGGATAAGGGTGATGAAAGTTAGAGGGCAAAAGAAAGTATTCATACATTTATATGCAAGAATCGTCCCAGTCTCGTCATCAAGATGCTAGGCCGAATCAGAACGGTAGAGTATGAGGTAGTCTAACTAATAATTGTGAATTGATCAAAGGGTATCGGGAAGAACATAACTAGCCACGAGTCGTATCGCTAGATGAAAACCATGTACCCCATCGAGCGAGAATATCCGATGAACGAGGACTTGTGTCTGTCGTCGGGGAGAAGTTAGGATACAAGTAACCAGCTCCGCCTGTGACAGGAAGAGTCGGATATGACGATGAATTTGTAGATATTGTGGGGACTGATGTTGGGGTGGAGGAAACCATTGGGGTATCGGAGGAACTTGAGCTCAGCCATATGAGACCGCCATCCCTGCGGTGAGGCAACGGGGGTGATCGGGTGAGTAAACTGGCAGTGGCATTGTGAGTTGGAAGCGTAGCTTTATGTTCCGGCCTAAGTGAAGAGGACGGGCTTCTATACGATGTATAACAATCGAACGAATTTGAGTTTGCGGAAGCTGAGGAACTCGATGATGAAATCACACTCGCGGTTCTCGATTGCCAAAACTGAGCATGCATGGGAGGGTGGGGTAAAATTTGAGGGATAGCATTCGTTGTGGAAGTGGTGGAGCATGGGGGCCTGGAAACTGAATGTGCCAGAAGCATACTGGAACAAGACACGACGGAATTAGTTGGTGGACATGCCTGTGAAGCACACACAATAGTGTGAAGTCCATCACTCGAAGAAAGCGAATCTGAACGCGAATAATAACCTGAACTGGATCCAGAAAGGTTTGAGTGCAGTCGTTGCAGCGAGCTAGTAGTAGGCACTGCGGGGTTGGGCACAACAGCTGAACGTCCAAGAATATCTTGTGAAGATGAAGAAGTATTAGAGATGCATGGCTGCCGTGTTTGGCCAGACCAGAATAAATAAAGATTGTTTGGAGAAGAGGCAGATATTGGCACTGGAAATGCTGCGAATGTTTTATCTAATGAGCCCGTAGAACATCGCATATTGGTATTGACAGTGTCAGCCCCACGCTCCGACATTGGCTGAACAACGTTTGCATGGGACACAGCAATTCGTGGATGAGGTTCTTTTACGAGACCTTCACGGAACGAATCGTTGTCAAATATAGGAGGGGATGGAGAGGAATAGGATGAATGATGCGAGCAGGGTGGGTGTGCCCTTTCGGGTATAGTATGCAAGGTAGGGATCGTCTGTTGGTCTCGTAGACTGGAAGTGATTGAAAACTCGTCGAGCATTAAAGTTTCTGTGGCAGTCTGGGATACTCGCACGGCATTTATCAGGGCCTCAGGTTGCCCCTCGAGTTGAGTTGGTCGGTTTCGGAGCATCCAAGGATGTTTTAATATTTCTGTCAGAGTCGGTCTTCTGTTTGGATCCATATTCAAACACATCCTGTAAAGAAAAATTAGATTCGAAAAGTTATCAAACGCGTACGAGCATGAGGCGGATACAAATTCACAGTGGAATCTACTTACCCTATGAGATCTTTCGCCGCTTTGCTCAGATTATCCTTTCGGTAACGTAATTTGCCACTGATGATTGCCTTATCATTCAGAAACGGTATGTCGCCACACAACATGTCATATAGCAGCACGCCCAAAGACCAAACTTCCGCTTGTTTGCCATCATAAGAACTGGTTAAAATCCATTCTGGTGGGCAATAGACACGCGTACCTAGATAAATACAAAAATATTAGCACACACAATCGAGGATCGGCATCGTAATGCGATAATGAAACGTGCACCTACCATCAAAATCTGTGTAACGCCGGGGTTCAAGAAAAGCACCTGATCCAAAATCAATCAGTACCAACTCGTTCGTGACACGATTAATAAGTATGTTTTCATCTTTGATGTCACGGTGCAGCACGCCAACCTGATGACAAGATAATAAAATCCCAATCAATTGATGAAAGTATTGTGCAGCCTCTGGTTCGGTCAGAGTACCCCGATCGCCGATGTAATCGAACATGTCACACGTGGCGTCAGACACGCGGTCCATCACAAGCACCCATGATTGGCCTAGATTATAGGCATCGAGGAATTTCACAACTCCTGGGAGACCTTGACACAACGCAAGAAGGACCACCTCGATTGGTACGAGTTTGTCATCCAACTGGAATAAGAATATTAAATTAGATATGAACATGAGACGAAATAAAATTGCAAATGAGGCGAGTTTGGTTTTTAAAAAGCAACTTTGCGAAGCACGTATTGTATTTTTTCATAAACAGAGCAACGCTGGCGTGCGGTAATGTGCCAAACGAGTGACTACATAAAAACGCTATTCTATTAAACCCAACAACCACATCTTTAAGCAGTTTGCGTTGAAGTAAAATTTTACTAAATATTCATCCGACAGAACATCCTTTAAGCATGCACAGAAACAGTATTACGAACTAAAGAAATGTGCAAGGGGTTTCCAAGTGGATTCTTAAATGAAAAGAACAACTTAATACACCTCGGTTCACTAATTGCGGGAATTCAAGCTGGCGTTCGATATGCGATAGCTTCGAGTACGCTACTTATTCGAATGGACAAACACGTGCATCTCGCGTGTTAACTTACTTGGCACCAGCAAGGTATGCGATCAGAACGAATTTCTTTCACGACCACAATTCGATTGTCGGGGATGCGTCTAGCCAAATGAACATGACCGAAACCTCCGGAGCCAAATCGATCGCCAAGTAGATAGTTTTGAACAAAAGCACTGTGACCATCATGAACGGTGATCTCTGTCAAAAATAAGCCGCAGGGTGCGATGTGAATAAGATCAACTAGGTTATGGGTGCAAAGCTTGTTTAACGTTGTAAACAGATGAAATCTGCCGTCGATGTCGACAGAATGGATACCTCCAATGAAAGAATAAGGCGATGTTGCTCAAAATTAGGAATGAAAATACCTCAAATTGGAGCAAATGAGGTGTCATCAGTCATGGTCAAACAAGTTCCTCAGATATTAGCAGACGCACAGGTTCCCAACACAATTGATGTGACTTAAGTATTTCATTAAGAAAAGTAATATCATTTATCACAATGTATTGTAGTAAGTCTTAACACATATATTGCCATCTAGTTATCGCCGTTGTTGGGAAAGAGCCATTTCGATAACGATTTTGCTCAAAGCAGCGTGGCCAATGGCAGTAGAATTACGATAATCAAGTAAACCCGTGGAAAAACGCGGAAACTAGTCATCAAACGAACGCTACTGTTGTCCATGAAATAGTTTAAAGACAATGCATCGCGAAATGCTAAATAATTTCAAGCAATAAGGACACTACAGTTCTACGCAGAATAAAGAAAGGCACCAATGTGAAATATAGGCGGAAACTGCTCGTTAATGTGAGGATATATTTAGTTCTCGGTCATCTGTCAGGGTTGATGAGCCGGCGATTCTCTCCAGCCCCATTACAGCCAAATGGTAAAATTGAGATAGTTTAAACTACTGGGTAGGTTGGACTGCAAACTACTACTGGTACTTAAAACCTTCGTAGAGTTGACACTAAATATTAAACACTATCCAAAATGTGACTACGACTGGGTTCAGCACCCGCACTCGCTTCTATACCGACAACGTGGTTCTAAGAACATATTAAAATTTAACATGGTCCAAGATACATCATTATGAATGGAAATTAGTTTTGTGGCCAGAAAGAATTCCAGAACTCGTATTCAGACTTACGTATCCCAAGCTCTTGAGAGCTGCGACGGATGATTCTTGTCGCGCGGGTTGAAACAAAAGTTGACTGCGTTGAAGGAACTTGCGAGATGACGTCCGCCATTGTTTAATATTCCATAGATAATAGTACGAAATATATCCAAATTATCGAAGACCACTAAGGTACCCTATGACAAATATCCAACACGCAGTACAATGTGCAAGAAACGTGATTGAATGGTCTGCCAAATAATGAACCAATCTCTTTGAAGATGAGTTTTAATCTCTCATTACTGATTGGTTATTATGCAGCTATCCTTGACCTGTCTTCTCTTCGTAATATTAGCCAATCAAATCACTAAGTCGAATGCTGCAATTCTATTGGCTGAACTTGAGCGAACGCAACTGAACCGACGTGGTTTGTGTGCGCGGGAGGCGATTGTGAATGGCACGTGAATTTTAAATGGCCTTGTACGAGGTCACGGCCGTTAAACGCGTCTGCGGCAATGGCACGAAATAAGACGGTTTCTGGTTCAATTCGGTTGTTGCTCTTCTGAGCAGATAACCAACTTAAATTCCACCCCTGAACGAAAAACCCTAACTGCAGAACATTCGGCTGAAATCAAATTAAAACATAAGACTGAACTATTCGATTCGGATGAATTACGAAATTAATAGTTAAGCGTTACTGATAAATCATAAATTTAAGCCCATTTGATTAATAGTGGGATTTTTTAGTAAATGTATGCAAGCGCGTATGACGAATTAGTCTGTAGTTTGAATTAATCATACAACTGTGAAAGACAACAGAACTGCTGAAAAATTAACCAAGACGTTCACATAATCATTTTAAATACCGGGACCTTTAGTATGCAACCCTAAACTGATTAAATATTCAATATAACTTAAAACCCTTCTAAAGTGACTAGCATGATGGTGTGATCGTTTGGTATTATGTAAGTAATCTTCATTGAGTGTATTGTTTAAACATTTTCTTTAACCGAAAGAGTGCAATCTGCAGTGTGGAAGACTGAGGTTATTTCACCTGTCTGCAAGAGTGGTACTCGTTCAGATCCTGAAAACTACCGTACTTTCACCTTACTTCCTGTAATGTCGAAAGTTCCAGTGGGAATAATGTCGGGGAAATTTTTTCATCACCTAGAATAGCAAAATATTCGATCTGCAGCAAAGCACGTTTTTGGTCAATCTAGCTCATGCTTGACAAACATGCAGAGCAGTTGACGAAGGAGCTAACATCCACGCTTGTTATCTGAAATTGTCTAAAACATATGACTGAGCTGATCACTTTCGACAATTGAAAAAAGCATTACCTTGAAAACTGGCTCTGAATTTGCACTCGAAACGGCTTAGTTTCAAAATATGTACATCAACAGGCAGTTACACATATGGTTTGAAAATGACCACATTGAACGCAAAGCATTTGTGCGAAGCAACGGGATACATTCACAAGTCATTGATGCCACCATTGGTATACCGCAAGTTTCCGTTTTCGGTCAATACTTTTCCTTGTTTACATCAACGACATACTGCAGAAGTTCAAGTGCCAAGCGGTTCTCTTTGCTGCGGATATTAATATTTTTACGCGGGTAGAATTTACTGCGGATGGCGTACAACTGCAAAATGATGTGAATGCTTTCCATGAATAGTCGATGAGAAATAAGTTACCATTCAATCGTACAAAAAACGGAAACTTGTGGTATACCAATAGTGACATCAATGACTCGTAAATGTACCCCTTTTGGCAGCCCCATAGAATAACGGTATGAATGAAAATATGAAAAAAATTATAGAATAAAATGAGTAAGGAATATCACACGTATGGTTCATGAATGATGATCGCATGCATATATAATTCCGATTACGCTTTAAATATCTCCATGCATGTTGAGTTAGGAAATTCCATAAAAAACACGAATGGCGAAAAATTATTGAATTCGTTATTTCTTGAAATCTTGGAGACTACTTTTGCTCTAATTTATTGCATCCTATGCTTTGGTTTCAATCTTCTACCTTTTCATTTTTGTTATTCGTTGATTGTGAGTTACCTAACTCTTGTCCGAAAAGTTGTCCACAGTAGTGTGCTGATCGAGTTGCTTGCCTAAATCTAACGGAAGTGCGGTATCCCGGTAAAATCTAGAAAAGTGATTTTTTAATTACTACAAGTATTATTACGTCGCTGCTCAAACATAGCAGAATTCGCTAAAAGTGGTTCAAGTAGAGTGGAGTATTTTACTTTTTTCGGCCATGAAATTTACTGCTTTCCCTCATCTCACTCGATCCTTCCTAGCATGTGGAGCAGGTATTTAAAATATCGGACTCTGTGGGTCTTAAATATTGCGTATTAGCTGAATACATTTCTGTGAAATTAGGCCTTTAAAGAGAACTAAATGTATCAATTTAATGTCTCCGCCTGATGATGGCACACCTTCGGAAACCGGTTGATTAGTATAACTACGTGGGGTGTCGACAACACAAGGCATTGGCCATTTGTAAGTGTCGTTAGATTGAGTAGGAAAGGGATCTTGGAGTCTTGGTATGTGTCTGCCTAAATGGCATCATGCATTGTGGGCTCATTTAAAAGTGCGCTTCTCAGGTTCTATGTATGATACGACGGATTTTCAGAACCTTCTCGTCCGGAACTTTGTCCAAAATGATAAAAATCTAAATAATTCCAACCATGGAACACATACAACAAGCTTGGACTCACTGGCTCAAAAAGGAAAGTTTTATTCCTAATCGAATATACCGTCGTGCAGCCAAACTCGTAAGTGGTTGCCAGCAACTAACGTACGAGGGACAAATTCAAAAGCAGAGTCTCGACAACCACTTCAAAGTACTCAGAACTCAGAACTCAGAAAGTTTTATGCTAGAAAAAGCAGTAAGCTTACCAATAACCATAGGATGACAAGGTATATGGAATTGAAAATATAAAATCTCTCAAAAATCAATAGGGACAGCCACCGAAGTGATGTGACAATTACACAGAAAATATTACAAATGCCGAATTCTCAATTAAAACATTCATTCATTTACTGTGACTCGTGCCCTACTCGCAGCTACTCGGTGAGACTACAAATTCCGGTTCCCGTATTAGCAGACACCGATATTTTCGTTCTGTCCATGCCTGTTTCCTTTAGAATTCCCTCATTTAAATTATTGTTACTGCTCCCAGCGTCGAACTATTCATTCGATTTGGAGCAAAAATACGCGTATGTATTCAAGCTAAAAGATGTATATAGAAGAAATCTTCACAGCATAGTAAACAAAACGTTGATGCTAAAAAATTCGCGATAAGCCTTTTAACATCTACCCAATAGCAAACGATATTGCGTTTCTAAAGCAATGTCTTAGTGCTTATCAAACTTTTGATAAACAAATGGATTGATTGATCCTGGATTTTCCTACGTGATTTAACGTGATAAATACAACTACGTTTGGTAGATGGAATGTAACTTATGATGGTCTTGGAAACTGGCCAATGGTTGGTTGAAACTGAGCTAAATGCTTTTAAGTGACGTGTCCCAATAGTACGAAACCCATCTCGGAGTGTAAGTGCAGTGAACAGTTTGTGAATGTAGTGCAGTCGATTTTCAATTGAAGTCAGAATCTAAACTGAGTAGTATATGGCGTTGGAAAAGCATGAAGGAAGCAGATGAGATAGATCATCTATATGGAATCGGCAGATCTTAGTCGCAGTACTAATACTGCGAAGAACTCTCTGAAGCTAGCAACAAGCCCTTAATCGATATGAGACATTATTAGTTTTGGTAGGTCGTTATTTGCCAGATGGGCTAAAGCTGCAAGTGGTAAAACGGTTTGCACGGGTAAACTATTTAAGAGCTATCGATATATTAATAAATTATGAGTGTGTAAAAAGCTATGCTTTACACGAACCACGGAAATGTAAATCAATACGGATGCTTACAAATGGTAATCAAATATTGTCAAGGGTCATTATCAAACGTACAACTATACTTGTTGATGTATGCATCAAGTGCTTACTTAAAAATGGCGAACGCTATCAGATAGTACCACGTAAATATGTGAATGGTTCCACATTGGTACAGTGCAGACGGGGGCAGTTCAAACTGCTATGATATCGATAGAGTTAAATCAGGTGATTGCGCAGTTGTGTGTTATGTAAGAGGTGCACTAATTGTCCGTGCATGTGTTTTTGCATGAGTACTATCCAAATAAAAAAATGTTCCTCATTGTTGTCATATTGGTCTGATCGTAGGTTTATAATACTGAGATGTGTTTCATGTGGAAGTTTATCAAGTTCATGGGCGAGCTTTGTCCATTTGCTGTGTAGATTTTTTCAATTGATGGATAACTTTTTCAACCAGGGATCCCGTGTTCGTATGAAAGATACGATATGGGGACGAATGCAGGTTGAAATCAACTTGACAATGCTGTTGGCGTCAAATGAAACAAGAACCCTTCTGAGGGGACCCACGTTGCTTTCAGTTTTGTTGGCAGAAGTCGACAGTGTGTTGTGTTTCTACAGCCGGGTTGAACAACAGATTGATCGTTTGCTATTGAGCGATAGTAAGCTGCGTTTTGTAGTATTTACTAGAATTTGTTATCTTGGGATTTGGCATAAATCTGGTCTGTTATCTCGGATTCAGTAAAACAACGGGAATTTTAAAAATAGCTTGAATTTATTGCATCATCGGAGACAGCATTCAAAGCCGGCGATCATGCTAAGGGCCGAATCACTTTCAACTAACTAGCTGAGTTTCACATACTTCACTTAAACTTTCGCTTCAATACGCTTTTCAGCCTGCTTTCCCTTGTTAATAGGAGTAAGCCACATTAGGTTGACCGAGCATGAAACAGAAAAAGATGATGAGTAATTTTCGACTCCCAAATCACCATGCTTTCAAACATCGAAACATTTGATCAAATACGGAATCACAAGGTGACTCTAAGATTCACAAAAGAAACCTTGTTTACTTGTTCATCACTCCTTCTGGGTTTACTGAATCTAATCATGCTGTATCCGTCTGATGAGGGAAATCAGCCCCAAACAGTAATGCGAGCGATGAAAGCTACAAAAGTTTAGGGCTTACAAAAATTCAAAGTGAATAGTCTGTTTCGTGTTCCAATACGAATTAATGCATATATATATATATATATATAATATATATATAATATATATATATATCATATATATATTTGCAGAATGATTATCAGTGTGAGTGAGCATAGCAGCATATCTGCTAAATCATTTGTCATACTCACAGTAGACATGTTTGACACGACTGCATTAGAGTTAGCATATCTGCTAAATCATTTGTCATACTCACAGTAGACATGTTTGACACGACTGCATTAGATTCATGACATGCGTTGACAACTCACTATGACGCTGTCTACTCGCTGACCGCTAATGTACACCGATGCTCATTCTCCGTTTATGAATCTCTCTGAAACACAGCTACACGTGGTGTCATGAAAGTGGTTTGGAAGGACTTTGTGAAGAATACCTACCGCATACTAAAAGTTAAATAGCGTAAGCGAAGTTATCGATAGGTTGTTCGGAAATTATGCGTGAGAATTACCTTCGCGCGGTACCACATAAAACTTGAAACAGTCAAAGGAGGCAAAACTTTAGCAAACTATATCAGTGTTTGTCTTAAGTTTGGCGGTGGGTAACCCAGCATTTTTTGTCCGAACTTGAATACTATTATAATTATATGAACATAATTTGCTACAACTTGGCCCATCTCGGCAATCCGGCAGATGACAAGAAAAAATCCTCCTGTTCATCACGAACCCCAACTAGCACACCCTGCCACTCAAAAGTATATAAAATCTAAGTAAAGAATTGGATCACGTGGCGTCATGATGCTTAAACGGCCTTTTTAGGCTGCTCTGTAACTATAGAACGCTGCATTGTGCCGCATGAATCATTAAAGTAAATGATCCTAGTGGAACGTTCTTAGCACCTAATTAATCACATCCCAAAGCTGGTTTTACTTGAGGAAAAATGCAAACCCCAATAGAAATACATTTAACGGCCTGATTGAATGGTGCCGTATGCCATCGGTCCATATGTTGGAAATTGACGGCATGCAGCGACAAAACCAACTGTTGGCCAAGTCCTAAAAGTGTGAAAATTAACATTTCTGGAGATCTTTGTGTTGCTATGGCGGAAGCAAAGAATAGGATGTTCAATGCAATCTCCGTAATAGTCAGATTTCGAAATGAATACGAAAATGTGCATGCGCGGCATTGGTTTACCCATTCAAAACGTCTGTGTGATTTTGTGTTGATGACTCAGCGTCAGAAAATAGATCACTTATAGTATTTAGGATCTTGAGTGTCGCAATCTAGTCGCCTCAAACTCTTCTTTGTACGAAACAGTATCTAGAGTGCAGGGCTCGTCCATTTGAGACTGAGTATCATTGTGATTATTGCTTCAATTTTGTGGGTAAGTTCTCATTATTACCAAGATCGATAGGTAGATAGTTAATTCATCGGTCAATTTTTTCAGTTCAAGAGAGTAAAACTGGACCATTTACAGTAAATTCATTATCCAAAGAACATATCGCAAATGGAAAACATAGGGAAGCTGGAATTGGACGTTTAAAACGGCTCAGTCAGTGGTGAACTAAGAGATGAAATTTGTTGCCCACGAGGTATATATTTAGACTCGATATAAGAAGCGTCACTTCAAAACTAGTGAGGGTGGATTATTTTACTGCTACTCTTAGTCGCTGAATGGCATTTATGAATGCTATAGTTAAACGGCACTTGGCGACTGCATACTACACATGAAAATGAACGTTGTTGGAAAGAGTGCTGTCGCCGATATTTTTATTCTGTACGTGTCTGTTTCCTTTGGAATGCCCTTCCCGAAACTCTTGTCATCGCTTCCAGCGTCGAAACGTTCATTCGAAATTTGGATATTTATTTGTTGCATAATGATTGAACGATACCTGCATATTGACTCATGGTAAGTATTCAACTGGACTACACATGACATTACATGTTTGTTTTATACCTTTTTCCTGAACGAATATTTACTATGATATAGTATTTGTGAAGCTGTGTGCTATTTGTGACCATAAATTCTTGAATCTTGAATCTTGGATCATAGTCATACGAACAGCGCCGTTAATGAAAGCTGCATTTACTCGAACAGTGCCAGGAATATTCAGACTTGACTTATTCTTAAAATGATTAATCGCGCTGTAAGAACGTTCCTAACGGTCACCACAGCATGAGAGTTCATACGTAGTATTTACAGACCGATTTGCTAGTATTTAATCCAATTTACCCTATTGTAGATTCTAACGAAATTGCTACAGCATGCTATTTCGTACGCCACGATGTTGCAATTGATTGAATTGTTCAAATACCCGTACACATCTTAGTGTGTTCAACAATTGCGATTGAACACGTACGAATAACACGAACTGGATTTGATCGCGCGATTAGTTGTACAAGCCACGCAACCTTTGAAATCACACGACAATTTATGCGGCAAAACTTCAAATGAGCTTCCACCTTTCTTTACTCCTATTGAAACCAATCTCAGTAAAGTTATGCATTTTATTGCCTTTATTCATTGTATTTCTTCCTCTGTTTGATGCCGTATGTTAGCCGAGGAATGTAACTTTGATCCATAGAGGTATGACGAAACGATATAGAGAGCAATTTGCGAGGTTTACACTTGCGTCAACGTTGTTGACGTTGGAATAAGAACAGAAACAATCATTGCATTTAGAAAATCAGATTCTAAGTGAAGACGAATTTTGATTTATACATTGATTTACAGCATACGCGTATACCAGAAATTAACCCGTGTTTGCAACATGGCACACCAACTTTAGTAAAATTCTTCCGTAAACATTGCATTGCACGAGTTTTAATGCATTTAATACCGCAATTCAATAAATCTTTACCGTGATCATTTTTTACACTGTGCAGATTAGAAACCATTTCAACCGATCTAACAGCGCTCACAATATAAAGCATGAGCACCTCTTACTCAAGCCTATATGGCTCGTAAGACAAGTTGCTTTTGCAAGCGGTCGACCATCGCTTGTTTGTGTTTTGTTTTGTTTGACCCAGATAGCGTGACAATTTCCGAAAACTCGCACGCCAAGCACGTGTTCGCTCGCTCTCTCTGGACCGGCCGGTAAATCTTACACGAATCGGTCTACAGTTGCGGGTCAGGCGGACTACAAGATATACTTCCTTGTGCGTCCAAAAATTGGGAACGACGGGCTGGAGAATATCGCGGTGTGAGTCACTTGCCAACACAGACAGGCGGCTACATGGAACATTGCGTCGCTAATTTCAATCTGACCGGATTGTCTACAAGTCGAACTGTGCATTAACTGTGCTGCCAGCGAATCTCATCTTTTTTGGACATGGCCGCTACCGCAAATATGATGCATTCGGTCACGCTTAGTTGTCAATGGTAGTTTTTCAGCTTTGCAGAAATCCTTCGATGCAATGTTAGGCTTATTACTAATTCCACTGTTTTGGAATTGAAGGTGAAAATATATAAGTGATTTTGTAGGGGCTTGAAAAAATATATTCAATTCAATTCAATTCAATTTTAATGGTCTAAAAAGCATATAGCTTTACAAAAGCGATAGCGCAATCGAAAATGCAACCATTAAGATGCTACACGTTGACATATAAGAGATATCAGGACTTAATTGTCTACATTTGTCAAAAATTTAGCTGTCGCCAAGACAATATAAATTTCAACAAATGCGTTGCCTGTTGCATTTGGTTGAAAGTCGTCAGCTAATCCATTGCAAGCCGGTCGAATTTCTATAACTAATCTACTCTTGTAGCAACAATTCTGCGTATTTAGCGCGTTTCTATAAAACATTATCTGTTCACAGATTACTAGTTGTATTAAGCCACCGTCGGGTTTGATGGATACGAATTGTTTGAATTTGATTCCCACTTCATTTGGCTCGTCGACGGTTGGCATTCGCCAAATTTATCGAATGAGGACTCCAAAGTGTTATAGTGATTCATTAAAATACCTCAGTTGCAAGGCGCTGCAAACGCAATCACTTTGATGTACATACAATGTTCGTGCTACGCAGAAGTCCCAGGGCATGAACATTTGCCTCGTCTATGATCAGGTTTAATTACCACAGGTTTGTCTTCGAGAATCCGTTTAGGCAGGGTTTCCCAAACAAGGATATCCTTTTCCTTTTTCAGTTTTCGTCTCAAAATAAATGTTGTCATTCTCTGATGATTCATTGCCAATTTTTTTTAACGTATTCGGTGTTCGTGTAGTGATCATTTGTCTAATAAACAGTTTTGTGCGAATATATTTTACTTATCTTGCTACCATTTGCTCTAACTAAATTTCTCTAATTTTATTTTAAGATTACAATTTGTTGACACCACTCCTTCAGTTAGAGAATGTTTAAACAATCCACTTAATGGTTCACACAGCTGCTGGCCACAGGATTTCAGTACAGTCGGTGTGATTCCGTCCGCTCCAGGGGATTTCCTAGGGTTCACTCGACACAAATGACGTTGCATAATCGCTGAATTGATCTCGATCTCAGTCAGCTGTTGCGATTTCTTTACATTATGACTACACAAACATAGTTCAATCACTTATCTTTTTTGTTTCGTTTCACAGCATACAGACCGCAGTGAGAACTACGTGTTTTATCGATCGCAGCGATGTACGCGCCTTGCAGCACGTGACCCACGTCGACCATCACAGCATGAACTATATGCTATAGGTCAGCACTTCGGTCAAAATAGATAGCAAGTGATCGTGAGTAAATGTACACTGTTAGCCTTCAACATTCTGTTTGATTTGTGTGCGTCGCTTGGGATATTGTTGAACACGCATCTTGTTAAAAGGTTTTTATTTTTGTCTTGCGGTGGTCGAGAAATATTTCGATTATATATTCGCCTCAGGGTATAGTTTAACATGAGTTAACTCCAATGAAAACATTTCGTTTCTCTGAAACGGATTATCTGCACAAAGCTTTTTATAGACATCATATTCCCAACATTGGTCACCGTAACATGTCCTGTAATTTAATTGAACACTTAAATTTCTAACGTGTTTGACAAACTGAAACATTGCTTTATTTAAATACACACATACATCGAGACTATAAAACCGCGTTTTTTTCTTTAAAAAAGAAGATTGAAAAACGGTATTATAAAATATGCGGAATTTCAGCTCTACGTTGAAGCTTAATAAAACGGAAATAACCGAAAATACTACATGAACTGTTCAATGGCAAGCACCTTTTGGCAAAGATATCTTTAAACAAGTGGCATGCAATATAAAGTCGTTCTGGGTGCCAGTAGTAGATGAAGATTGAGATTTAAGAAGAAATTTGTCGGCTGAGTTGGGAGCTTCAACGAAATGAATACTAATAAGCTGACCACATATAGAGAACGTTGGGTTCAAAATAAATCTTTAGGTGTCTTCGCAAGAAATAAAGCTACCGATTGACGTAATAATACTCATTGTTTTAGAAACTCAATGCCTTTAAAAATGACGAAATTTTTTGTGGAATAATAATACAGAAGACGGTGCAAGGTATAAGGGAATGCGAAGTGGAAACTCAGTTCAAGCCTAATGCCAAGAATGTGAAGACGAAACGCATAAATGTGAAACATACAGATGTTGAGAGCATGCTAAGTATTCTGGAATGATCGCGCACAGATACCCGACAGGTTTGTTTCTTTTAGGGTCTGTGGAGTTAATCCTAGATGGCGAAATATTTCTACAGGAGTCGTCGCGTACTTTGGCACAAAGATTTATGAAATATTGTAAAGAAATTTCAGGATTACAAAACCGGGATGACCAGGATAAAATTTCGTCGAACGGCGTTGTTTGCGGAGTTGAAGATCTAGTTTTGTGTACAGCATATCCGATGACTACATATTAAGCGTGTTCGAGACTGAAATTTGTGAATGAAATTGGTGGTGGTGAAAAGAAGATAAGCATTTTAAATAGAAAATGCAGAATCGCCACGCAATTCAAGGTCATTCAATGTTTTTAATGGTCTAAAAAGCAACAAGATTAACAATAACCATAGGATAGGAAAATTGAAATGTAAGTGTATAAAACAATATAAGGAATTAGATTAAGTAGTATATAAGTGTTCGGGAAACGAATAATTCAAAAAAACTTTGTCTAATTTCGTTTTAAAATCATGCAAGCTAGTGGAGTGAGCTACAGTAGAATGTAAATTGTTCCAAATAAAACAGACATGGACAGAATAAAAATACCTTCCACAGTTCAGGAGGGAATGAGGTACCACCAGCACATATTCATGGATCCGATAATTTCTCGTATCCCTTCGCGCGTATAAATCCTGTGGTTCCGGGTATTGAATATTTTGTAAAGTTGGATAATGTCTCGTCTTATTCGTCGATAAGGAAAGTCGAACAGATTCAGTTGAACTATTCTTTCTTTATAAGGATTTTTTCGGATGCTGAGAACTAGTATTGTTGAGCGGTGAAAATTAGCTGTATAAGTTCAACATCCTTCTTGAGCCACGGAGACCTTGACTGCACACGTATTCCATGAGTGGCCTCAAGTATGTATTAATGATTCGGTAGAATATCTTGGGCGAAATTCTCCTTAATACCAGTTTGAGTAGACTGAAGCCAATTAATAGTTAGTTTTGAGATTATCCCGTTATGAATATTTCTGCAGTAATGAGATTAAAGTAGAAGCTTGAGCCAAGGGCAGATTCACTAACACTTCCCGCGTAATTCACATCAGAAGCTGCGATGCTTCCTCGAGTAATACAACAGCGTTGCTAAAGCCCAATGGCCTTACTCGAACACGAAAACATCCAAAGGCTTTACGCATTCCGCATTCTCGATTGGATATACGTCTTAATTTTTTCTCGGTAAGAACTTGTTTCACTTGGAACATTTTGCTTGAAGAAATCACACGCTCGGACTGGGTTGCGGTTTTCGCTTCTAAACTGGATAAGTCTATGACGAACCATGCGGTACGTGACTGTCCCTATTAAGTTTTGAGAAATTTTATATTTTTACTCCATATACCTCGTCATCCTGTGGTTATTGTTAAGCTTACTGCTTTTTTGAGCATAAAACTGTCTGATTTATGAGTCCTGAGTTACGAAACATATTGACACTCAGTATCGTGCCGCTCACATTCACATCAAGTTCTCAAGACGTTTAGAATTGATTAAGGATCTAAGTAACACTATAATTTGGTAGTTTCAAGGCATCTTGAGCGCTTGGCCACGAATTACATTTTGATTCATTACACGAACAACGTGATTTGCTGTACAAACCATATTTAACAGCGGCATACAACCATAACATTGACCCTCACTTTAATTTGAAACAATATGTTCTCTCTGGTTGATTAATAACACACAAATTTGAAATACACATAATTTCTGTGTATTCTGATCTCTCGTTTGTCGAAAATAAGATCGAGTTTTCCGTTTCCGTGAAGAGTTCGCTGACGTTACGCTGCATTAAACAAGTTGGGAGACAGTGGAGTAACGTCCGAGAAACAAGAAGATTTTGAGTTGCACACCAAAATTTTGTTCTGGAATTAGTCCTTTCAAGCCTTGTCCTTGATCCAGTTAATAGATTGTCAACGATGATGCACTGTTAACAAGACACTCCGTTTGATTGATGTGAATTAGCTGGACGTTGAGTAGAATAGTGTGGCAAACAACATAGCTGGATATGAGAACTAGGATTGAGATAAATACGAACATTCGAGGAAACCACTGGCGATTTGTATTGTCTTTGGTAAAAACAGGAAATTATGAGAAAATACCCAGTAGAATGCGAAGTCGATTAGTGTGAATTATTTGGCATCATGAACGTCTACTATAAATTTTTCTGATGTAGATGCACATCAGTGGATAATGAACACGTTTTGCTAGTTTTATTAATAAAGAGACTGAGTTGACCAACCATAAACCGAAGGAACAGAAGCCACCAGGAAAACCAGCCAAAACTTAAAATCGTCAAATCATTTAGTGGTTAATTTAATAAGTATTCAAACTGTATACCGACAGGAACGGAAATGTACTGTTGGTACATGCGTACAAGATTATGCTTGTTCAATCCCTCTAAATCAAAATTGTGAATCTGAATTATTCACCGTTGAAGATAGTTTACTCCTGCCGGATGTACCAACAATTACAATTAATCTCATATAACCAGTTGGAATCCCAGTGGATGTTAGCGTCCACAAAATGCTGCGATGTACCATTAAGATTCAAGAGTTATGATAAAATTCGAGTAGCTATAGGATGCTATAAAATAAACATATAAAATTCCAAAGAATCACATTTTCAAATTTGATTCAGGCTCTCCAGAGAAGGAACAAAAATAATAGCACGTAGTACATGTAGTGGTAAATGTTGGTGAAAAATGTATGACAAGACGAATTATTTCCCAGAACTATTGGATAACGAAATCACTGTTGGTTTTCAGTAATCAGGTGTCAACACGGAATTTTTCGACAGAAAAGCTCCCGAGGTTTGGTTGAAAATTGGTTCATTTAGATGACGATGATTTTGTATCACGTGCAATGGGAGGAAAATGCAAAATGCATTGCGTAGATGGTATTAATTTAATCCACGATTTGAGCGCCCACATAACATGTTCTGACAGTCTTATTGCATCACCATCATCAAGTAAAATACCATTGCTAGACAACCTAACGATCCAACAACAACCAAGCGGAAGTAATTCTTCGTTCTGAGAGTGGTGATTCTTTCGTGTAACCTCAGTGTTGGCTTGTGAATAAAAAGTTAAAACTGAATATATTATGGATTTTGCTGTGCTTTTAACCCCATCACCCCGGATCCACTGATGACCTCACAATATTGACGCTAATCGGGTGGTCGTGGAAAGATAGGTTTCAAGGACAGTGCAAATGGTGGTAGAGAGAGCAACAAGGCAGTTTGAAACCATAGATAACCAAGGATGACATAGACACAGATGGGAAATTTGCTTGACTCAAATTCTGCATCATAATAAGGCGTGAACTGGGTACATTCAAAAATATTATTGAGACAATCAAACATCTTGCCCTGTAGTTGAAATCAGATCATTTGTGATGCTGCATTCTAATATATCAGTGCGTAAGCATTGGTCCAGTGTACCCTAATAATAACAGTCCCAACAGCCAACTGTGGATTACAAAAATATATTTCCATCATACGTCAGTATTAGTGATCTTCGATATACCGGTTTTCGAGGACTGTATTTTTTATACTATCGATATTATTAGGGCAATATTCGTCAGAATATAATAAAACGATAACCCCTTTTATAAAAACACCAACAGTCAGAGGAAATAATAACATTCAAATAAAAACATGGTTTTTCAAATCCACTGAAAATCCATTCTTCATTTTCGCTTTCCATGGTTTACCAGAGACTAGGATAGTTCAAAAAGAAGTGTATGTCCTCAGTGTGGCTCAGGAAAGTCACATATTGCAACTAGTAACGCGGAATACTTTCGAACGCATCAGACCTCAACGTTACTTTACTCACCTCGACTTCACTAACACTGATCTAACAGATTCTAACTGTTGGCATTCACCAGGTTTACAAGTTAGATGTTGGTTACGCGAAACTTGAAAGTGTGGCGGGATAGCAACTTAAGTAGCATCTCTTTACCCCGGATGCTTAAATTGAAGCAGTTAACTAGGATTCAAGGATTCTTGGATGTATTTATAAAAAAGCCAACGCTTACAACACCACAGGATTAAGGTATGAATTAAAATATGGCAAATAATAGCCTATAACGAGTATATCAAAATTATGGCTCGTGTGTAAAGTTCTTTTGCATATATAGGCAGAACTTCGCTTTGAAGGTACCTGGGCGCGAAGAGTCCATAACAGGTTGAGATTCGGATTCAATAGGCCAATTTGGAGTGTAAAGGGGTAGCGCATGTCCGCGCGTCACATTCCCCCACGTTCGTAATATAATTTTCTTGATATAAGCGTCTTAGTGGCTGCCCTCCGGTAAACACAATTTTATAGGTGAAAATAACATCGCGATGTATCTTGTGCTTGTTATATTGATATTTCAAAGGATTTGACAAGGTCGACCACAGATTGCTTCTGCAAAAGCTAGTGCGATATGGAATAACATGTAACTTACTATCGTGGCTAACAGATTATCTGACCGATCGGCGCGTGCGAATTCGCATTGACGGAGTATTGTCGAAAAGTATCGATGTCACGAGCGGGGTGCCTCAAGGTTCAGTGCTCGGACCTATTCTTTTCCTCTTATATATAAATGATATACCTGAAATAGTGCGATGCAAGCTCGTTCTTTTTGCAGATGACATTAAAATATGGAAGCAAATCCGATCTAATGAAGATTGTTTAATGCTGCAAAACGACTTGGATGCTCTGTATCGCTGGTCTCTAGAGAATCAAATGCCTTTCAGCCTACGTAAATGTCATATGTTACAGCTTGGCCGTAACTGCGAATATACATACCATCTAGGCCATGACATCCTAAATTGGACCACCGCTGAAAAGGACCTCGGAATTTGGATAACTAATAACCTGAAACCGAGTATGCATTGTAGAAAAGTGTTTAATCGGGCATGTGGTATATTAGGAATTCTGAGAAGAATTTTCGGACGGTTCTCACCCAAAACAATTCCTCGAATTTTAAATACTTACATCCATCCAACGATGGATTATTTGATCCCAGCCTGGGCACCGTGGTTGCGTAAAGACATCGAGATCCTGGATCGAATATACCACAAAGCTACAAAGTTAGTGGAAGGGATGCAGCGGGTCCCGTATCAAGAGCGAATGGCCATCCTTGGTTTGCGTGATTTTACACGAAGACGAATGAGGATCGACCTGATTCTGGCTTACAAGATACTGCGGATCGAAAACCATCCGCTTAGCGAACTAATAAAAGTAAACTACCCTCGAAATACACGCAGTCACTCGTGTTGCCTCGAAATACCGCACTCAAGACTTGATTGTCGTCGCTATTTCTTCTCTGTGCGTATCTGCTTTCTATGAAATGCGCTACCGCAAGATGTTGTGAATGCAACGACAATTGGTGTTTTCAAATCGAAATTGGATGCATACGTCAAACAAAACCCTGAATTTGGCCCGGTGTATTGAAGCAACATGATCCCAGAAAAATATTAACAATGTGATTTTGATTAAATTTTTCTTTTTGCAATAGTTGTAATCCAATGGTACGTGTAAAGCATTAGCTTTTATCACCATAAATCTTGATTCTTGATTCTTAATTTTTAGTAAATTCGCTTAGACACCGACGCCGGAATCTTTCAGTGTACTGAACATTGCAAATACCAATTACAAACTTTGTCGCACTGTGATAAATTTTATCGAAGAGGGCAATATCTATCCGCAGCAAAGGAGCCTAGATAGAGTAGATCCAAATTGAATTATTTTGATATTCTTTGATTCTAGACAATCAGGCCGTAGCCGAAAACGAAGTTTCCCAACTCTTCGATTCAACAGGAATTCTTGCTTCCACATGTATCCGGAAAATTTCATTTTAATTTCAAATGAGTTATTCAAGTGTTACTAAGATATTCACTGTGTGTCAATCCATCTCCGCAAGAATATTATGCGCTACTTTTCGACTGGACCTACTAACTGTAAAACTGGTATGTGACTATTCGCTACAATGCATATTCATGGGTGATTACTGATATACTGAGTTGCGTTTATCTTGCTTGTTACCATAATGACAGTGAATTGAGCCAACAATTGTGTGACACTAGAATGCGTGTCTGCTGTTTTGAATGAGTAGTATTGCCTCGCTGAAGTCATGCTCGTTACAATTTGGGTATTCGTGTCAATTATCCTACTTTATGCGGAGTAAATCCAGGTTTGTCCGTCTCCCACAAAAACCAAATGTTTGGCTGCAAATGATTCTAAATTGAATCGACCTGACTTTATGATCTCGCGCTGGGATAAAGCTCATGTGCTGAAAACATGGAGAGCAAAATTAATAAGGAATTAACCTAAATGGTAAAAGCACTTAATCCGATGTTTAAAACAACTCACCACAGAAATAGGTGGTTTAAAAGGCCATACGCCATTAAGGCATTATTTCGCATGCGAACTTTCACGGGTACCTGAAAATGGACTCAGTTAGAGTACTGTTGTTATTGACAATGAATATTAATCAGTTCACCGCTTATTATTGATTCGATAGGTGTTGTGTATTTACCACCGAACCACAAAGCTTGTATCTGGACTAGCTGCTAAACAATATGAAGAACGTTTGAAGAGTCTCATTCTTTTCGACTTTCGTTGTCGTCGACTAAGAGGTGATTTCATAGTGATATACAACATTATGCACGTCCCTAACCACCCATTGTCCAAACTTTTCATGCGCTCACCACCCCGTTCTAGTCGGAAACACGATCTTACAGTGCTTATTCCCACTTCAAGACTGAACTGTCGAAGATATTCGTATGCTGTACGTGTAATTTTCACATGGAACACCCTCCCCTCCACTGTTACACACTCAGCCAACCTGGATATTTTTAAAGCTAATTTGGACAAATACGTGAGAGAAAACCCAAATTTTGATACTATATACACTACATGAGTTTCCCTGTTCTTCTTTTTATTGTATGTACTTCATAACGCCATCCTATGGTTATTGTTAAGCTAAATACTTTTTAGACCATTACAACTTTGAATCACTTTGAACTTTGATACTATTTGCATATGGGAGGTGCCTGAAACACAACTTTTAAACCTGTCTGATACGTCTTCGTCCCAAATGAGGTTTACTCTAGTCAGTGAGTAACAATGGCCCATCTTAATTAATGGCAGAATTTACAGCCGATTTACGGATTGATTTGATTGATTGTGTCATTACTAAACATAAGCGAAAAAGCTCATTTGCATGCATTTCCTTCACACACACACACACACCATGACCGGTTTCGTGCTGTTTGCACCGGACAGTAGGATCAGGATCCGCATTCGCCTGAAACACTGGAAGAACGGTAAACAAGTTGTGCTTGTATGCCACTGTTGGATAATGCTGGTACGACCACTGTTCAATCACACGAGTCTACACTCATGTAGACAGGGTTTAAACCCATGATCATGAACGAAAAAGCTCATTTGCATGCAATTCCATCACATACACACAAGGATTTTGGGGTCTAATAGGGATATCAATTAGAGTTAATTTAAGTTTACATTGTTTGGTGGAGAATTTATTTGCTCGTGTGCGCTTTGATTTATTGGGTTAGCTCATGTTTTCTTTAGCACCACGAATACCATTCATGAATCGAATTTGAAGCACATAAAGCAAATTACACTTTCGGGTACACCGGAAAGCGAAATCAAGTTGACGTACAGATTAAAATATTGCTGATATGAGGTTGGTTGATCGCGGTGGCTATTAGTGCCAAAAACTGCCTTTCGGTGTTTTTTTAAATTCAAGTGTGTCTACCTAGGAAGAAAGTTCAATGGAGCATGGAGTAGCATATAAGACATAATGAACCGTGTAAACAAAGCGAAAGTCGCCCTAAACAAATTGTGACTCAGCGGGGGCTCATTTTGAGTAAAGTGCGATCCAAGGCAAAGTGGACAAGTAAGGTAACCAACATCAGTTTATCAACAAACGCTTGCGTCACACTCAAAATCGGATGACTTGAAAGAATTCAAACATTGAACTATGAGTAAAAACCAAACAAAATCCCATCAAGCATAACATTAAGAAAAGAAAATACGGTAGCTCAGGCCATCCTTCACGCAAACTAGTCAGCCATCGATTAATACGCTAACCCTGCGCAGTCACCCAATTTCATTAACCGAATTTGATGATTTGTGGAATCGGTCCATACGAATCATCACTACTTATTGATAAATATATCAGACGAATTCGAGTGTTTGATGAAATTACTCTCCTGCGTTTTAACCGTGGTTGCTCAATCAGCAGATGATCAATCCCAAAGGAGAGGTCCAAATTTAATATGCTGAGCGACATTTGATTAGTCCCGACTGCAATGAAGTCATATTGTCCACTGATTGCGTCACGAAACTGGGGCACCTTTGGAACTTTGCTAAGCGGATGCATTTGACGTTGGTTTATAAGCGAAGCTGATGAGTTACTGGATGCCAAGCTATCGTTCTTCCCATGTCTGTATACATATTCAGACAGACGTGTGAAAAGTAAAGAAAGCCTAAGAACGTTTTAATATACTTCAAACTTTGGAAGAAAGGAGCAGATAACAGAGCGATAATCAAAGTTTAAGTTATTCACATCCTACGCATTCACACTTCAGGAATGTTTACACTTAGCAGGTGGAGACAGCAAGACACAAACGGAAGCATAGTAATTTCTATTTAAGGATCATCCTTCGTATCCTGATAATATAGTGGATAGACAAATGCAGATATGTTCACCATAGCTTGTCTACAAAGCATGATAACCTTACTAAGATAGTATCACCTGCATTGGCTTAGTGATGTTCGTAGCATGAAAAATGAACGTATACCAAAACAGGAAGTCGACCTTTGAGCACGCCGCACTTGTAGTAAAACGATTTTCGCAAAAGAAATATGAAACGGTCGGCTGAGTAATGCCTGCAGCTCTGAACTTTGCAGGAAAGATAGTTCTTCCGAATCGGGCTGTTTCGTCATTCGAAAGGCTAAGGTACATGAAATCATCGTGCGCATGTAATCCATAGTCGATACAGACCGAAGGAAACCAAAAACAACAAACTAAACGCTGCTATTAGGAAAATTTGTTTTTTTAAAGTAACGTCGACAATATTGCGAATTAACTAGCTAATTTTACTTAAAATCCCCGAACGAACACTTCGTTACGACAACGCCTGTAACGTCGCCGCCTCCATCGAAAAGCACTCATTCACATCACTGAGATGTCGTGGGTATATTATTGCTAAAGAAAAGGTGGTTCACTGTGACGAAGTGCCGGTTCGCTTAGCTAAATGATAGGTGCATCATCATCACATGAACAAAATCACGTGTTCGAATAACACTAAAGTGTTATTGATTGAAAAAGAAAAACCAATAATTTTACTCGAAAATTCATCTCTGAAATCATTATAATAAATGAGCACATATACAGAAGAAAATGACAGAAAATAATACGGAAAACATTATTGAGGCGAAATGACCTCTATCTTTCAATAACAGACACCTTTTGAGAAAGATATGCTGACTCAACTTGAATCGATGATGTTGTGAACGGTAATTGCTTGTCATGGACACGTGATTTCAATGAAGAATACTAAAAAATAATGAATACTCCTAGAAATCTTAAAACAGCTGAAAGTCTTAATGACCGACCTGGTCGAGTAAAATAAAACTTAATTAAATGAAAGGTGATTATTTTAGGTGAAATAAAATTGCCGTAGACACCATAAGAGTCATTTTGAAGATAGATAGATATTCAATGAACTCTGAATTCATGCTTAAATGAAAGTAGAGATTTACCGGAAAGGCATCATCCTCATCACATTTTATGCAAATGACCTACCGGCTCTTAAGTGTGAGATCGTACTGTTCGCGGATGATATAAAAGTGTGGTCGAGAATAAATAGGCTGGAAGATTGCGAACTGCTTCAAAAGGATCTGGAAAACCTCCACGTTTGGTTCCTACAAACTCGCCTCTTCTTCAATTTCCAAAAGTGTCACGTGTTGAAAATGGGAAAATTTGGAATTCCAATATTCCTGTGGTGCGCACAGCATCCTGTAGACCATGGAACAAAAGGACTTTGGTGTGTTAATAAGCAACAGTCTAAATATGTCACAACACTACAACTCCGTCTTCCGGAGGGATCTGATTTTGGTTTGCGATATTTCTACTACCACAAATCATCGTCTACAATGCTTATTTAATCTACGGGGCTCGCATAAGATATGAGCTCACACATTGAATCTGACTGTTCCTAACTCACGAATCAACTGTAGACGACGTTTTTTGCTGAGAGAGCTTGTTTTGCTTGGAACAATCTACACAACAATGTTGCAAACTCTTCAAATCAAAACATGTTTAAGAGAAATCCTAATGCCTTTTTGACCGCTAATCCGTGCACCAAAGAAAACTATAGATCCTGACCCCATAGATCTATATGTGTAAACGAAAACAATTTCTGTCCTTTGGATTTTTAGCTGATTCGCAAACTGCTCAGTAAGCTTGTTATATTATTCGTAGTTCCTACATTATTCTGTTTTTTTGTAAAATTTTATGCTTTTCAGACCATTAAAATTAAATTCAATTGAATTGAATTAAGTCTAACCTTAATTTCATCAGCCAGACATCTGGGTCACCGAATATACCCGGATCAACGAGATCATAACAGCGCAGTTATTGTGTATTCCAGACAAGGTAACCAGACAGGTCGCCGGACAAGTTTTTACCGCAGAGAATACGTTTGTCCAGATTGAATACTTGTGTGCCCAATCTGTGAACCGTTTGATTTTCGGTCCACGCTACAACGCTTTGGCCTGAAATCATTTATGAATCTCACAAGGACGTGCGAGGTCATGACAAGATGACAGAAGTGATGTCTGATGGGAAGCGCGATAGGAAACTTCGTCGTCTGATGGTCTCCATCAGACAATGAATTTGCATGAGGTTAACCCAGGCTAGCATGAAACAGGATCGGTTAAAATCAAGGGACCGTTCCATATCGGACATTACATTTTCTGTTGAACTTTATTAATACTAACGTGAGTTTATGTCAGGATATTCAAATTTTGTCTTTGAGAATATTGTTGGACAAAAATGCTGCGTTGTTCACCACCCACGCACGTACAGTTCACTTGTTTGTCAAAGTTCATAAAAAGAATCAATCTTTTAAAACACAATTGCGCATTATTCAGTTTCAGACACCTACACCTTTCTAATCACTATTGATTTTTAGTGCACTGAGTTCATTCAACAACAGAGATATTTTTGTGATAGTTCATAGTTGTTCTCCGAGTGTGTATAGTTCTTCTTGGTTTTCGTCATCAAACTAGATGCAACAACCATTCCACCGAATAAGCGATTACGATCAACTAGTTCAGCGTGGAGAACACCTGTAAATTACTCTCCACTGACTGAGCGTTTTCAATACCAATTCGAAAATAATATGTATGCCCTCAGGCTCAGCATAGAAATCCAAACAATCAGTTTGTACCCGGAGCTTAAAGCGATTTTCGGTTGCATGATAGAGGCAGATTCAAATTATAGTATCGTTAGGAAACCCTTGCGCCAGGCATGTACAGCATTCGATTAATTGTTATAGTGCATATTATACAACATCAGCAAAAGTTCGATGCTGCTGTTCAGGGAGCACGCAAGAACAAGATTGTTGCCTGCGTATCAGCACAAATGTCATAACAGAGTAGATCCAGGTGGATTAAAGATTGTTACGTCATGAAATTTGAATTAGGATAATTCATGTTTAAAGATCTGGGTACCTAGGGGTCATATGCTAATTATATCGTAGTACGAAGTAGCACGAAAAACCCTTCGCAATGATTCTAGGATTCTGACCCCTGCATTTATTTAAATATACGCGGCGAACTTTAGACATTACTAAAGTAATTTCACCCGCAAAATTTTATCTCTGATCAAGACAGCTTTTAAACTCATTTGGAAACAACATTTTGCTTCACGTAAATTAGGAATAATTTTCGTCCGATTAATCCAGATTTATTCATAAGTCAATCTTTATCAAATACTCGTTCGAAAAACAAATAATTACTTGTAGAAGGTCACTTTATTAGCGTTTATTCATCCCAGTTGACTGGTTTAATTCGTAAAAAACTGGCTTCATTGAACAAGTGAGGTCGTACTTATCTTGATAAAACGACATTACATCGTTCGCTTTATTATGCTGCTCACATCTCGCTCAGGTACATACCACAACGGGTTTCTGTCTGTTCGCTGTTATCAGTTGTATATATTATAATGTAATTTTGCTACTTTTCTTGATATTTATGAATATATAATAAATCAGACTCGAGCAACGTTAATCTTACCAATTTGAACCCCATGTCTGAATCAACTTCTAACTTCTAGCGTTGGTACACAAAGCGGTCGTACTGAACGCTTCGTTGTATGGCATTTAAGCTTGGTTTATCCAAAAAGTCACAAATCTAATGTGAATGCTTTTTAGTTAATGAGGGTCAGTCGCATCATGACAATTTTTGGATAGAGGGCACGAAAACGAAATACATTCCAAAGTGTTTAATGGTAAAAAAGCCTAAATATTAACAATAAACATGTTAGTGATAGTTAAAATGCAAGTGTAAGAAACAATATAAGCGATTAGATTAAACAGCATATGAGTAGACGGGGAATTAAATAAAACTCGTCTAATGTTATTTTTAAACTCATGCACGTTGGTTGAGTGAATACGGTATAAGGTAAGCTGATCCAGTAACCGATACGGATAGAATATAAATGCCTCTCCTACCGTTTAAGAGGCGTGAATGGTGTACCACCAGGGCATAATCATGGTCCGATAATTCTGCGTATCCTTTACGAGAAACGAGAAGAAGCCCCTGTAAATGATGTCTTGGGGTATAAAATATTTTTAAGGCAGTATAAGTGTGGTACTCTGATTCCTCGATAGGAAAAGTCAAACAATTAGATAAGTTATCCCTTCTCGTAAGGCTTGTTACAATGCTGTAGCATTTTGTCATCGTAGTGACCAACATCAATATCGACCGAACAATTTTAAATAATATTGATTATTGTTCAGTTGTTTAATGTTTGATGTGGATCAGATTCATTTGTAGTTTCTTCAGATAGAATTGTAGAGCTTAATGAGAAATACTGAAAAGGGATTTTTCGCTCTATCCGAGTGTTTTGTTGACAAAGATTGGAATTTTTAGTCAAATGCAGAAGTGCTTTCTAAATCGGGTCTACATGAAAATTTTTCTTTTATAAATTGTTTAGAATTGTTCTGGACGAATGATTACCTAAGAAATGATTCGTTTTAAGGGTGTTGACATCCTCTGCAATATGGAAATTGAGCATTTCCATTGATTTGTTCGGTTGACTTAGAACTACTGTGTGGATCGGTCATGCAAAGTTTTACTATGGCAATCTGATTAACCCTTGCATTCAAGTATAATTTTGAATACCAATCGGGTTTTTAACTTTCGTAACAAGTGAAGAAAAGACCGCCTGTAGTCGTTCACAGAATTTTTCGCACAGCAGTTTAATGTAACCACATAAATATAAAGAGATAGATGAAATAAAAGTTATATGGGTGAAGATTGTACGAAGGTATTGACATTGCTAGTCAGCCATTGTTCGGTTTACCAGCGACATCGTAACACAGAGTGTTTGGATGAGAATAAACGAAATGGCATCGTAACGGTTTTCAAGATATATCAGATTGGTTGTTTCCGCGTTCAATTGAAACATCCTTTGCGACTGACTTAGTATAACTTACATAGTTCGAGATTGCAACAAAGCACGCTCTCAAGCGTGCGCTACATAAATGTTCTTTCTTGACGTGGAAGCATGGTGAACAATGATAAAAAACAACAACGTTGGGAGATGACCGAAAAAATGATGTTGAAAAATGTCCTCAACCAGCCACGCAACAGCAAGACCAACACAAAGACGTAGATGTAGCATTTTTCTAAGTATATCTTTGAGATTGCCGCAAGACGCTTGTGGAATTACCGCGGTACAAACCAACTGCAGCCCTGAGCGATCAGCTGATGAACGTCAGGACACGTCAGCCGAAAACTAGGAAAGGTCTTATATGATATCCATTGCTCCAATGGCATCAGAGTACACCTTATCCTGCTTTATAAATATTTTATACCCCAACGAAACGAGCAGAAATCTTTTAATTCGATACAAACAACAACCAATTGAATTGAGATAGAACTGAAATCACGAGCAAAGATCATGCGATTTGGATGACATTTACAGACCAATCAAAGCACCCCAACGAATAAAAAACCAGCGATACAACAAATCCCATAAGTTGATGTTAGACACATCAGACATCATAGCAGATAAGTCGTAGCGCAAACGCGCTTAGAAAGGATCTTCGCTGAAATCATCTAATTTGTTGACCCAAACCTCCACAGTCTACCCCACGGACTACATTGAAACAAGCGAATTACCACAATGCACCTAGTCGTTGTTGGCATCACTCGATCGATGTAGACCATGGATGTACATCCCAATCGCATGAATTTTCATATACTACAGCTTTTCGAATGACTAAACAGTCCGATTCGTGAGGAAAAATCTCTCCCGCAGCGTTCGCAGTGTTAGGCAGCACTCGGTCGATCGGCATCAGTTGCACGCCGTCGGCATGATCTGCGTTCAGCAGCCAAGAGCTGTATCTGCTCCTCCCCAGCTTGTAGACGACGCTTTACACAATGCATCTAATGCGAGCGTTCTTCCCAACTCGCGGGGTCAATGACAAGTGCTATCATATCTCTTTTGCAAACGTTTTTGTACCGCAAGTGCGGTCTGCCCAATGGTCGACTTCCTGATTTCAACTCACCGTAGAGTATATCTTTCGGAATACGACCATTTTCCATTCTGTAGACGTTGCAAAAACTACCGCAGGCGGCGCTGTCGCAGTAGGGCGAACATGCTCTGTAGACCAGCTTTTGAAAGCACTTCAGCATTAGTCACTTTGTCCATTCACGATATGTTCAAAATACGACGGATACTTCGTAGATGGAACCTTACTCATAAGTATTTTATACGAGTTCGAACGCTCAGTCTAGTTCATTGAACTGTTCGGTTACTCACTTATAAAGAAAAGAGCTGAACCTCTAAAAAATATATCATTCTTGATTAGCACTACAGTAGAATACATTGACACATTTTCAGCCAGATTTCATCGAAGAACTGAAGATTGGTAAACCAAAATCAAATTTTTTCGGAACCTACATTGGCACCAAACCCAACGGTCGTTTGGTTCTAAGCACATCTGATTAGGAAATTGATTAATTTTAGTGGTCGAAAAACCTACGTAGAGTGGCTTACAAACAAACGATAATTTACACTCAATATTCGATACAAATTACTAACTTAAATGAACATGGTTTCACGTTTAAGCGACACGATTTGACCACGAGAGATTCGGTATGGATGTCGATTCTTAGCACTACGAGCGCCCAATCCCTTATTTAGGATCCTGAGAGGATAGTTCTAGGTGCCCCAATGTACACTGACACCACAGTAAAAGGTAGGAAACACGGCACCTTAGCCAAACCTACGGTCGAATGTTTCTTACTTTGGACAAAGCCCAAAGTACATTGGCACGTGACCACGATCGATACAACAGATTACAGAATAAATTAAACATGCGGTCACTGTACATCGGGTCGTATTCGCAAACTGATTCGCACGCAGCACGCAATGAGGTCAGTTTTTCACGTACGAAATCAGTACATGTACGGTGGGTATCCATCACAAACTGCACTTGTTAATAGCACATGGTGTCGTATGCATTACAAGCTCTACTGGTCTGCAAACCACTGACTCTACACGAACCCAAGTAATATGGACTGTCGGCCCAATAGACGACCGCGCTGTTGAGGCAGAGTCCAATTTAGCTTCGGGGATCTCAACTTCGGAATCTGATGTGTACTGAATTCCACAAGTGAATCAAACACTATTAATGAGTAACTCTGTATCGGGCTGTTTTGTAGCAGCCAGGATGCGAATCGAACGTATAAGTAGTATTGTGCATTTATATACGGTCATCCTTAATGCGGAAATAGTGGAATCAGAACAACTTCACGAATGCTACTCGCTCGATGTTACCGGCTGTTCCTCGGTCGTTAGACTAGCTTGGTGAGTCGATGATGTACGTTTTGAAGGAGATCGAGATCGTTTTACAGCCAAGGTGAACACGCTTGTGTAGCATATTGCATTGTTCAAAGGAAAGTTGTTCAAGTGTTTAACCAGTCAGATATCCGCCAAAGAAGGACCGAGGCGGGAGTAGTTGTGAGAGGCCGATCTCCGGAACCTTCAGCTTCATCTGTCAATTTAGGATTGCAGCAACCGAGTCTGTGCTATTAAAAGGAAGTTGCCACGATATAATAGATGAATGCAATACAAGCTGTCCTCATTCATGAAACTAATCGAATTCCTTGTGCACATCGCTTAAACAGAAACCCAACAACAAGCTTACGTTTTCTGGAAACAAAGTGAACCTGCAGAGTGTGATTTTGTGATATCATTGTAGGTAGGAAGTTGGATAGACCCGAGTATTGAGTAATGAAGCGTATCGCTAATAACGGCAATAGTGCTGAGCTGCGTGCAATCAATTTTAAACTAGAATCGGTAATCGGTTTGACATTTTTCCTTTCGGTCCAGTAATTATTCTGCATCTTGACGTACTCGCATCTTCCTCATAAGTAGGCAGTGATCCACAAGATTGAATGCATCGAGAAAATTCAGCAAAATAGTTGAGCGATTTGATTTGCGTGTATTTCTCGCAATCTTTAGACGAATCGATTTGAACCACCGATTCCTCATGGATGTGTTATATAAAATCAATTGAACCCTGAGTGCTAGAGATGTCTGGCCACATGGACGATGGAACCTTCAGCTAGGTGACAAATACTTCAGGCCAACTCACAAAAGAATAACAGTGTAGTACCAAATCGGATTGTCTGAAACTTGTACGACTCTGAATTAAGCAATAGAGGAGAATATACGTAGCTCAGGATGGGGATGTTGTTCAGATGGTGTTCGCCGAGCTTGAATTAACTCTGAATTAACTTTGGTCATGACGCAGCAACAATAATGCAAATCGAATACAGAACAAATACACTTTCTTCTATATTCCGTTATGAATTAACACTTCAAATTTCAGTTTGGTTTCGTGAATTGAGCAACAACTAAATTAAGTTACCTTCTTGTGATAGTAAAACAACCAAGTTTTCCCAGATTTAAGAAAACCAGTTGTTTGTTTATTCAAATGTTCCGTATACGTCAAACGATAACAACTGTGCGAAGATTGCCATAGTACAACGCACTATCACTGTCACAGGAGCCGAATACACACGGTCGCCTCGAAGTTAGCCGGCGGTAGGCAGCTGCTAGCTTGTTTTGCAAGAGTGCTCGACCCCTTTTCGGTGATCACACAGCATGACTACGCGGCAGTTCGTCCGGAATCGAATTATAGGACAACCGACGTTCAGACTGTCTACCCATCATTTGGGCAAAATGGGCACCGTGTGTAGCTGCGCGAATGTGGATGACTATGTTCCACCTTCAACCGACAGACGCATTACACCGGGTGGGTTAGACCAAAATGCTATCCCGTCTGAAAATCCGGTTTTAGGACGCATCGACAAGGTCATGGTCGTTCACGTGACGGAACCACATGCGCACACGTTTGGAGTGAGAAGCAGACGGATGCACAGTAGGAATGCACAGCATTTTCGCCGACTGAGTTATGTTCATAGGGCTGCTGACAGTGATAGGATTGCACCACAAGAAGAAGAAAAGAATTTCCGCCTACTTCTGGTACATCTTAGTTGTGTGAAACAGCGACAAACGGTAGTAACTACCTGAATCATCCTGGGTTTAGACACAGTTTGATGCCTGATTTCCTGCTACTTTTCTCGCCTGGACTGTCGAACCTATTCATTCATTTGCAAAACAAAGCAAATATATCGTGATGCGAAATTTTTGAGCCGTTATATATAGAGTTGTATTACAGGATCTGATAGAAAAAAATGCCGTTCAACAAAATAATAAGGTATAGTACACAGGAAGAACAGTTTATAATTTTATCCATTTGTGACGTTACACAGGTGTGCTATTTGCATGGTCTCGGCATGATCTACGTTCAAAAAACGAGAATAGTATCTGCGTGAAGATGGCATCTCACACTTTGCCTCCAAAGTGAGCATCTGGGAGTAAGTTATCCTAACTCATGAGATCAATATCAAAGGTTTTCATACTACTTTTGAAAGGGTTTTTGTCTCAAGCTACATGGCCAACCACTTTAGGTGACGCCGTAACAATAGAGTAAACACACCCTGAAGCATGCATTTGTTACTCCCCCATCCACGATATGTTCAAGATGCTACTGGTGTATTACAAATAAAAAGCAATCATATTCCATCTGTCTAGCATGATGATCCACAGCCCTAGAGTGAAGCTTCCGGTACGGATGCATTGTTGTCTCCACCGTCAGCTTTGGGTTGCCCCAGTTCCAACGGGACAAGATGACAAAAAATTCTGGCATTCATGTTTTCGAAATGTAAAAAATGAAACAAATTCATTTACATTATTTATCGCGCCATCAAATATTACAAGGAGCATGGACCACTGACCGGTAAACCGTTGCCAATCGCACCTAAACAATTATGAACAAACTACCCA
Organism: Atriophallophorus winterbourni; assembly: GCA_013407085.1. Lineage (NCBI taxonomy): Eukaryota > Metazoa > Platyhelminthes > Trematoda > Plagiorchiida > Microphallidae > Atriophallophorus > Atriophallophorus winterbourni. The sequence goes on along the minus strand of JACCGJ010001431.1, from coordinate 42,165 downwards.
ACATAAGACATTGAAAATGTGCATTCAACGTGTATAAGTGAAGACACTTATGGAATGGGTGCTTTGGTTAATTCTAAACCTCTATTCAGGTTGAATCACGAAATTTGAAACGCCAAACCAATGTTTTAACTCAAGTTAATCAGCAACGCATACTCTGCGTGTAAAACGCGAATCATATTGCAACACAATTGTAATCTGTCTAAACAAAGTTATACTTGTATGCCAGTTATATAGGGTTCGCACAACGAACCACGATGTTCAAACACAGAATCACAAAGTGATTCATTGTCAATCACTCAAGGCGCCTATGGATGACCAAAGTAATGTGTTGCTAGTATAGCGTAAAATTAACACAATTTCAGTTATATTGTGATGCTCACATCCCCTCAAGTATTAATTGGAGAAGAAGGACAAAGCTGGATTTGAAAATGTTCATCATTTCAGCACATGTAATATCATCGAGATAAATTTGACAATATTTTTTTAATAAGGTCATGCTGACAGACATCTTGATGCAAATGGAATAAAGGATCTTCAATATGAAGACGTCCTGAAAGACAATATGATATCAATATGATGATCAAGACTTTTGCTATCGTCGTCAGCGGGCGAAAAGTATTATTGAGGATAATATCGATAAATCGATCGCATGATGAAGTGTTGTTTCAAAATAATTTTTTTAGAATGTCTTCATAAGAAACAGAGCCTGCACGTGAAATGATTCTGATAGAATACTTGAAAGAAGAATACTTTGAAAGAAGTAACAGAAATATTGTAAGTGAACAATACAAAATACGAAGTAATCTACAATATAATATAAAGTAAAGTATCAAATTGGGTTTAAACGCCAAGAGATCCGAAGATGAAAAGCGTAGAAGGAAAGCTACGAAAGTTCATTTTGTATGCACTTCTCCATCACACACCATTACACATCCCACGACCGGTTTCGTGCTGTCTGCACTCATCAGATAGGGACAGTAGGATCAGGATCCGCATGCGCTTGAATCAGTGGAAGAATGGTAAACAAGTTGCGCTTGTATGCTACTATTGGATATGGTTGGTACCATCAACCTGTTCAATCACATGAACCCACACTCATTTAGACTGGATTTGAACCATGGCCATGGGAAAGAAAAAAGCACTTGCCTGCATCTCCATCACACACAGACACCCCACGAGCAAACAAGCGCATCTTGAAAGCCTACGAACTTCACAAAGTATAGAATTGAGATGATGAGTCCAAGTAAGGGTGTTGGAAGCGGTGATGCTTAGATACTTGACACGATACTTTCAGCACGGTATGTGGACTTAAATCTAAATAAAGTAAAGATATTGCCGAATGCCCAGCATTGTTCACAACGCTGCTTAATGAACACATGTTCAACAATTTTTCGGGATTTAAAGACAGGCATCTGTCTTCTGTCCAGGGTGTGATTTCATACAAAGCGGCGTAGAGCGTGTTCAAAGACCTGTTTCGGGTACCGTAGATCCAATAACTAGGTCCGTGCATTTGAGAAGAAAAGTTGAAGGTGACAGTGGAGGCACAGCCAGGTATTCTGAAAAGAAGGGACATAGCATCTGATTGATTTTGAACAGGTCATAGGTGTTGCTCAAAAGTGGCACAAGGTTGCCTTGCATGGTTTAATGTTGGGCTCGACGACATCAAAAGCAATAAGAATGCTGAGGTGATTTTAGCTCAAACGGAACCGACGAGCACCAAAGCATTTACGGAATTATCTGGTTTTCTGAGGTTAAAAAATGAATCTGTCGAGAGACATCTCACTTCATCTTATCAGGAGGAAATAAAATGTCTGGAAAAAATAATTGGTGTTACTCATTTTCGCTCTCCACATTTGTAAGCGAGCTTTATTTACAGAATAAATTAGCTTCTTAAGTCACATGATGTAGCTGGCCGAAATCAGCGTTTACCTTCTCTCGACAAAATCATCAAGTTATCCATGTAAACCTTATTGGTTACGTAATTGTTTACTAATGATGGCTCCTCTAACTTAGCAATTGGAGACAATGAAAGATGAACGCAAAATCAAATTGTTACTTGTACGTTATAAAGATACACATGAGCGGTAGCGAGATGATTGTACGCTAAATGAATGTTCTGTGAAATATAAAACGATGAAAACTTTGCCACCTACCCAGCAGGGTGAAATACATCTAAATAGCAGTTAATGGATCGAAATTGAACACACAAATAGCTACGATCAGCACGGATGTGCAATCGTGCAGTACTTTGTGCTGTGCGGCAAACACCGTGTTAAATTGATTGGTCAGAGGTAGTGAGCTGCATGCCGAAACAGGCTGGAGTCTCACTACCATTTCCTGTTCTTTTTTCCTCATATCTGTCTAGGCCTGGGCAACCTGGCAGTATCTCAGCCCAAGTGTAGTCTGTGATTGTGCTGCACTTTGCCTGGATAAGGCTTGTGCTTTCATACCATACCATATGATCAGCATTATATGAGAATACAGTATTACACCCGGAATTGAAAGTAACAAACGTTTTACTTCAACATCGCATCCAATAAAGCGTCACTTCAAGGTGAACATAAAAATTTTCGCGGAACTTAAACGACACCTCGAAATGAACCAGTTTGCTCGACATGTCATAGCCCCTAACCCGAAGACACTTGCTCTCAACTATGCATCCAACTTCAAGTAATATAAGCAAAAGTGCTAGTGATCATTGCGTAAGCACTTTGTCCCCTGAAACAGTCGTTCCGAATAGTAAAATCTACGACTCCAGACTTTTTGCTTTAGAAATGGATGAACGGTACCCTTCGTGATGTTGATCAACTCATAAGCCAAGAAAAAACCATTACTTGTGGATGTTCAATTTCGAGAAATTTCACTTTTCAGAACGATAAGAGAAAAGCATGCAAATGAATATTTTGATAAGGGAATCAATTCAAGACCCAAGTGGAAAAATTAGTGTTCACGCACGTAGCAGAAAATTCGTTCCACATGATGCTTGAAAAAAATCATACGTGTGAGGCGTGACTGCACACGGATCCGACGGTAAAAACGACCCTTTGGAGTAACTTCCAGGTGCATTCACTGAAAAAAGCAACGATGCCCTTCATTACGACTCGTGATTCACGTTCACACGTTTATTACAATTCACGCGTCATACGCTGCCGTTGAATTTACTCAGAAAATAAACCAGCTTCTGCATCGCCCAGAAAGATGTTGCAATCAAATAAGAAGAAACACTGTATGCTTCCAGCACTAATTTATAAGGTATATGGATAATACGCAGTACCGTAAAAAGTATCAAGGGCACTTTCGGAATTATATCCAGTACCCCCAGCCGGATCTTATTGAATAGGACCACAAGATAATGTTCAATAATCGGGATGAAAATCTGCAAAAACCAGCTTTCGTCAACAGATCAAAAGCCCGGTTTGGTAGTCTTAGAGATTCGAGAGTAAGCTGAAATAGAAACATTCACTGACAAAAGCGAAACCGTTTCCCTTACTGTCGTGCAGGAAACGGGGCTTACAGATTCGCATTCAGCTGTGCCAATCGATATCACAGATTGATCTCAGGTATTTAAACCTACTTTAAAGCTTTGCGCGGTATATTTAACAAAGGCCAATATCACGTTTGAGCAACCACCGACCGGAAACACGGAAATCCTTATAAAATAGCGTGATTCGAATTTCAGCCAATCAATCGAATTAAAGTGTAATCAAACTGTTACGCTATAGCGAAACTACAATAAACGGAACAAAATGTTTTGCGTGTGGATAACGATCAGAGGGAAAATTCCATTTTTGGCATTTTGGTGCATGCCATAAAACACCGGGACAATTCAGTCACGCCGGCGACCTCAATTTGGACATTGACTAGATCACGTTCACTAGCTCCTCTATATCTAGACTACTAATAAGCACGTTTGACCAGGTGCTGTGTGATGTAAGCAACCCTGGCTGCCCTGCACACAATATATATATATATTCTATCTATTATTATATATATATATAATATATAATATAATATATATAGATATATATATATATATAAATTATATTATAATTTACACACATCCATTTAAAAATGAAAAGGTGCCACCGGCAATGCACGAGAAAAAGAAAGAAAAAAGGTACAATATGAGGGGGAATTTTTTTGTCCATTGTTCCACATGTCGATTTTTTGATTTTTTTTCACAAATTTGAGGGGGGAACACAAAATAGAATGCACTCTCTCCACTGTTGCCGGTTCTCAGCCATCGTCGACAGCGTGTCAAGCCACAGACACTCACTATACCTTGGACCCCACCCAGGAAGCCGCGTTCGTCCGACCCGAGCTAAACCCGACGTCAAGCGTTTTAAGGCCTTCTTCCAGGTCAGCGGTTGTCCACCTGAACACCACCGCCAGCCTGGGCCAACCGACACACGCAGCGCGCGGAAGGGTAGGCGCTCAGGCTTCGTTCTCAAGACATGCCCTAGCCATCTTGCGATCGACACAATAATAATTCGGTATGGTTGGACAGATGCCAAACGTCTCGGTGTTGGGAGACAAGCACCGGACAGCGACACTCGAAACAAACTAAGCATTCCGCGTAACACTCACGACAAGATAACTCAGGTTCACCCTATCACATACAACTAGAACGCTTCGAAGGCTAATGCCACAGGATCGATAATCGGTGCAGAATGGCATACTAGCTATGGTTATTATGCAACTCACCAGATGCAACAATCATATTACGAATTCCGCGGGGTATTCAGACAATGGTAAAAACCTAAGGGGTGGTTTCAAGGTATCTTCACGAAAATTACGGTATAACCGAGAACGATTACTTCCTCGAGTACCTTAGATAAACATGGATGCCAGAAGATTATAGCGTTTCATGTACGGTTTTTACAGATGTCAGATTTAAGGGCACAATCACTTAGTTCGTATGAGTGAACAAGGTTTTTGCTGGGCCTTTAAACCGGCCGTGCACAAAATTAATTTCTCTCCGCTTTCATCCACTTTGTCGTTAACTGTTAACGCTATCTGTTGGCCAATTGCATCATGTTTTCGTATCAACTGAGGTCAATTTTGGACGAGCACTGTTTGAATGAATTACGAGATACCGGGAATTACAGTAAAACTTTTGTGCAAAAAAGTTCGGTTAGTGCATTTGGTAATAAACTGGATCATATGGGGGAAGGCTATCAATCAAGACGGACAATAAACATCATTCACTTGACAAATTATAACTGAATGTCGGGACCTGTTCGTCATTTCTTTTGAATTTTGTGATGAAATTATCGTAACTTCGGAAAATTCGTGTATACGAATAAAGCCAATTTCTTATTATTATACTAGGCAAACATAATGGTAAAGCACAACTGCCCCTTACATTATATCAAGTATGTCGCACCGATAAAATTTCAAGAATATCACGAAGACCTAGTACGTTGACTGTTTTTCCTCAACTGACGGCTAAGGTCACTTTATGGATTCAGCAGCAAAAAAAGTATCAGAAGTAACACCACATCATCATATTTCACAGATAAAAAGGTGTTGAATTCAAGGCTCACTGAACCTGATCTTACTGTCTCCATCTGATGACGGCAAACAGCCAGAAACCGGTAGTGGTGTGTAAGGGATGGGGATGTGAGCACCACAATACATTGGTGTTGAATTGGGTTTGAGAATCTCTCGTGGTGTGTGCCGCGAGGCAGTAACGAACTGTCAAACTTTCAACTGAAAGGTACTCAACCTATCGCCACGTTCTCGCAACTAAATTCTGCAGCTGCCAGGATTGTTAACCTACGGTTCCATAAAATTTCGGATTCCAGTAACGGCATACTATGCAGGTGAAACTTCTGTAGCAAAGCGTTCCACGGGTGAATTAAGGTCGTCAACGTTAGCATCATCTCTGAGAATGTTACAGCCCACGTGTAGTCTGTGACTGCACGTCACTTTGCCTGGATCAGGCTTGTGCATTCATTCACGGCATTAATACTTTGCCGACACTCATAATTGTTATTAACGGGTTAATACGTTTACATGATTGATTACACGACCAGCGGCTTTCAGTGACTTGACAGTATAATAACTGAAGTGGGATCTTTTTTTAAAAAATGTACATTTTATTACGTGTGGTCGAATTAATAGTATCGCTGAAAATTAGAATACTCGAATAAAGCCATTTTTCTTCTTCTACAATGTTTCACAAGACAGAAAAGTATTGTATAAACGCCCAAAAAACGGAATAATAATTTGCTAAAAATAACCACCACCATTATGAACACTACATGGTTTGGCGGCGTACTTGAGACTGAAGGTTAAAGGTGTCAGCTGAAGTAAATCAAACAGAAAAATGGACAGAGATCCATATGTAACAGAGTAGCTATTCTGCGCCGGATTTATAACCGATTTGTATCAAATTGAAAGGTGAGTCTCAACCGTGTGAAAACAAACCGCCACTTCCCTACGATACACGGATGTACAATCGTGCATTACTTCTGTACTGCCAACACCTTGATAAATTGATCGGTCACTGACAGTGAGCTGCATGCGGAAACACGCTGAAGTCTCACTGCCATTAATATTTAAATTCGCACATATGTCTAGGTCTGGGCAACCTGAAGTTGATGACTGTTCGGCACTTTGTGGATCAAACTTGCGATTTCTTACAATCATATATGTGCATGCATATAAAATGATGGGTATGATCGCAAAACGCACATTCAACAGAAACCAAAAGCAAGTCAACAAAAATTTATTTCGATAAAGTATACACACATCCTGTTGAGGTATTACAACTTGGACAATCATGAATACGATTTAAGCGGAAAATACGGTTCGTTCAACCAGAGACCGTCGGAGGAACCGAATAGTTAGAGATTTGGCTGGGCTCCTCTGCACCGATTTGGCTTATGGGGTCTGGATTTCGAGAGATTTCGCTCAGAGCGATCCATGTGCCGTCAAGAGTCTCTTTCCACAAAGTGACCTTGAAGAAACAAAGGAAAATTTTAAAAAACCAACCCAAAAGGTGCTAGCGTGCGAAGAAATCGATAAACATTAGACGCCGGTAAAAGCAGTAAGTTTACTCCCGCAATTCCTCAGCCTCGACAATAGCATCACGCCAATCTGATACCGCGGTTGATTCGTTACTTTTAATGGCAAGCGCCTTCTCGGAGTGTTTGATTCATACGGTACGGTGACAAAAATTGTCAGTGATAACCACAGGGAGGCGGTTAAGCTACCTAGATAAATGGTTCGTCCGTAAGAATGTGCTTAGAAAAGTACAGACATGATGATAGATATTTATTTGAGGCAGAGATAAAGTCGATTCACCCAAGTACATCTATGAGCACTAAAAACAAAATCCTACCGTGCCCGTTATTTCAAGTAGTATTTTCAAAATTGGTGCAAAATAAGCAGTATGGAAGTAATGCTGCCTCATTGATGAGATTGGAACGGTCAAAGATGTTTCACTAACAATGCAAACAAGAGAGCTTTATTCGGATTTGTTATACCTGCACGTAAGAATTTCGCTAATATCTGTCATTACTGAACGCATGAAGAGGAATTCAACCCACATATATCTTCAGCCCGGATAATCCCTTGAGGGCGACCAAATGACCCAATCAGAGTGACCTTAAACCAACTGCACATGACATGCTAGCGGCAGAACAAAGACATTGATCATGTGACCAAAGGCGAAGGTCACCACAGATCGAGTCAGACTGTCGTGAAATCAAACGTGTTCATGGATGGACACCCCACCACCCGAAGCAAGGTGATGACAGACTTGAATGGGATATCGCTGTCTCGATAATGGGAATGGACACAGACAAATCCTCCGATAAGAAAATACAAGCATCAATATGCATTTTTTCATTAATTGACATACTGCGAGTGGACGAAGTATTTTAGAACGGAAAACTGTTACGATATGACCGAAATTGAGTGATCTGAGTTTACAAAACAGCAGAATCGATAAAAAACCCTTTTACTTTTCGACTTTACAGAAGGATTTAATTTAATTTAATCCAATTCCCTGATAATGTTAGAAAAGGAATGAAAAAGCACGAATGGAAAATATCCAAAAATTTCAGCATTCAATTAATGCTTAACACAATTAAGGAGAAATAGCAACAAAACATTATACATATAATAAAAACGAGATAAATTCATCCTCAATTGTGCTTATGACAATGATATGTTAAGTCAATCGAGACGAATAGTATTCGACATAGGAACCTTCCGGTATGGTAATATGATATAGTATGGTAATATGGTAATATGATATAGTTCGACCAGGAACAAGAAAACATAAAGCATAAAGCTCAGAACGGGATTGAAAAGAGTAGGAGACAAACCCATAGGCCTCATTGTACCTTAGTGAGCATAGAAATAAGATGTTGAGTACAGACTAAGTTAGCAGGAATGGTGACGCCTAGATAGCTGGCAAGTCTCACTACTAAGGTCATTAGTAATTCTAGATAACGGAATATTACTACAGAAACCGTCGAGTCGGTCGACACACAGGTTTTGAAAAGGTTGTAATTACTGTCTCCACGTGATGACGAAAAACAGTCAGAACCCGGTTTTGAAGTGTAAGTGTTGGGAATGTGAGCAACACATTACGTAGGTTCGAGAGTGGCGTAGTTGAGACTGAAGGTTAAAGGTGGCAGCAGAAGTAAATCAAACAGAAAAATGGACAGAGAACCGCTACTCGAATTACTCCTTTCACATTTGGGAGCAAAGAAAATAGCACGTCGATCGCGACATATTGAGACACGTGGCGTATCTACATACTCAGTTGATGATGTTGCTAAGCATACAGTAGCATGTGTATAGTGAATAGGTTGTCAACCTTGTTAGACGAGTTCTTTCGCAGACAACCACGAACCATGCTTTCAAACGTTGAGGATCGAATGATTCTTTAACAAGGTTTTGAAACTGTTTTGACGCTAAATTGGCTTGGAAACAATCGGCTGTGGTGATTGATTGGCAAGGGATTAAGGGCCAGATAAAAATAATAATCCACCGGAATCCAATTGATAAGGGGCCATTTTAAATCGATCGCCTGTTCCATAGTGAGCTCACTCTTCCCTAAGGCGTAACACGAATGCAGCGGCAAGGATGACAGAAAGTTCACTCAACAAGAATATGATGTAAACTCTTACGATTATTCTGAAAGCCCTGGCAGACGCCAGATAATCTGACTGGGATACTGTTCATCCGTGGCAAACTAAACTATTGAGCTACAGTGTGGTTAATGTACGCTAAATATAGGGTAAATTCTGGAACAAAGAGATAATAAGAGTAAATTAGGAAAAATCCAAATGGTTCGTTCAGCATCGACGTACACCTTCAGATTTTGAGGCGAGCAGGATATATCAAATTGAATTCAAAGGAAAAGTGCAGCACAGTTGGAAACTCCACGTGAGCTAAGATACTTTCCGGTTGACAAGGTCTAGACAGAAGGCAACAAGATAGACTCTGATGACGTAGAGGTTCTTAGATGTGAAGTGAAACTTTATGTGATACGCCTCAAGGCTGAGGCAGATAACCAAGCTATTATGAAATGTAATGTAATGTGGCACTCAACCCTACACACTTACACTCCACAACCGGTTTCAGGCTGTTTGCCACATCAAACGGAGACAATGATGATTAGGTACAGTAAGCCTCGAAGTATAGGAAAAGTAGGAAACAAACGTAATCTTGGAAACCACTGTTCAATAGAATTCATACAACAAACCACGATGTTCAAATAAACAATCACAGAGCGATGTCCGTACAAGCGCACGATAGCAGAACAACCTGACGCTCGATACTGATGTGGCGGGTGCATGACTTCTAATGTGCACACAGTTGAATCATACGAGCGAGTGAGGTGAATGACATCGATCGCACCAGAGAATAGCAAACATGGTTTAAAGATCAAAACAACGGCTGAACAAGAACAATATTGTTCAAATACAGAAGCACCGAGTTCGCGGTAGCGCGCTGAAATGCCTATCCAACACAGGCCAAGGTCTCGCCTGACCATCAGCATTCTCAGTGCTGATAATAGTCAACCAATTCGTAGGTCACACCGAGATTGGTTAAACATGGCAGCTTAAGCAATGATTTGGAACTGAAACGTGCTCACAAGGAAGAGTGGACGGCTTGAAAACTATGGTTAAACCGGGTGAAATAATCAAAACCAAAACAGAGAAAAATGGGAAATCTACGGTATGTATACGGCGTGTTATAGGTGTATCACACGAAGCATCATCAAGGGTAACATAAAATTAGGAAAAATCCTCGTTCGACCTTGATGTCCTTAAGGCTAAGATACCTTTCGATAGTTCTATCAATTGTACTTATCTGATCAAGTGTAAAGACTACTTTGGCCTATAAGTAGGACAAACAAGTAGGCAACTTCACACAAGGAAAAAAGAGATTCGCATTGAACACGTCTACAAAATGAGAGGGTTCATTAGTTTGTAATCATGGACTCAACATTAGCCGATAACGTTCTAACCACTGGCTACAATTCGGACCTTTGAAAACATAGACACGTGAGATTTATTGCCGATTACTTCACACGATCAAAATGAAGGTGGACTATTTCCGTTCGTAAAACATTAAGGGTGGTAATTGTTCTCGGAAAAGAAACTTACAGGGATCTTATGCAGTTAATAAGCATTTCTAATTACATATATCGGAAGTTGTGACATTCATGAGTATCATTGAAAGAGGGAAGCGTTTCTCGCAGGAAAACTCATCCAAATATCAAGACATACGTAAGACCGAACTGGGCGGTTGAGACGAACCCACTACCAACTTTAACTTATGTGGCTGACTCATTGGCTGAATTAAGCAGCTTTATTCGATGTAAGAGACGCATGAAGTGTCATAGTACAAGTAATGCCCCAAAACACGGATTAGCATTCCTTTGAGTTGAAATCTCTAGCCCGGCACGCCAAAATGCAACCGAGAAGGTGCCAGTTGAGAGAGACAGATTTTACAGAACTTTCGTCAGGAACACCATGCGTCAGACAGAGGTCGTTTACAAGCTGTTTCAGTGGTAAAATATCGATACGATACAGGAGTAACAGATTATTCCCAACGTAAATGGCGATATACAGAACACAGTCGATTAGCACTATTCCTCCGGTAGCCCGGTGTTTCCGGGAGTGAAGCCAAAGCATTGAGCTTTGCTATCAAAGCGACCGGTCATGAGTTTCTTTTTCGTACGATGTAGGGTCAATGTCGTATCTAGTTTACAAACTAATTGCTACCGAAGTTGGTCAGATATTCACTTCCCGCACAATTGGTTGCAGACTTTTTAATGCTTGACTGTTTTACAGTCTTTATACATGAATCAATCAGCGTAGATGTCATACTAGAAATAAGATGAACACATTTTGTAGACCCACTCGCCATAGCAGGAGAAATAAGTGAAGCGAACAAATTAACAATCATGCTGCAAAGGAAAAAGCAGCAGACACACGCGAGCATTTTGGAACCAATGATAGTAAAATTAGGATCACATTGCCTTGTTACAATTCCCGCCAACAAATGTTCGGCATGGAAGTAACGCCGATAATAACAGCCACACCGACACGACTTGACAAGCGGTCAACCAGATAATCAACTATCACATGATGATACACCACTAGTGCATTATTTTTCGATAGTCAGATATTGTCTGATAGGAGTGACAAACAGTGGACATTTATAAAAATGCGACCAATTCGCGTTGATACGATCAAACACCGGATAACACACGTAGTTACTAAATGCGCAGTGTTTTACCCACGCCCCCGCAAATTTACTGTACTACCGACTGTTCGTTCACATCAGGTGGAGACAGTATGATTAGGTTCAATAAGCCTCGAAGAGGTGGTTAAGCTATACAATGTTGAAGTTACAGCCACTGTTCTAATACAGAATCACAGGGTGATTCCGTACACACAACCTTAAAGCTAAATGTGGTGTTGCTCACATCCCCAAACTCACTAAAACCGGTATGATAAAAGCTGTCCACCCCAATCCGTTACAATTATCGAAACGATAGTTTATAAACGAGACGTGAATACTGCTGGTATTGGCCAGTATTGCGAGAAGACTTAGTTCTCAAATAAACACACAAGAGACAAATTGTGAAGCACCAGCACCGAAAGGAATGAGTACCGTAAGAATGGTCACCAGGCAAAAATGCTGAGTGGCCAGACGATGCGGGAGATCGCATCGTCTCAAATCACACTGTATGGGCGGTGTGCATACGTCTGAGACAGTATTTTCAACGAACACGCGGATATGGTCAGAGTGCTTACCTTATTATCACCACCAGATACGGCTAGTACGTTGCCAGTAATGGACCAAGAGACATGCCAAATAACATCACTATAAGTGGCCAATACGGTCGGGCGCCAACTCGTTGCGGACGGGCGGTAAATATATTCCTTGGACGGAACCGTGGTGCTGTTGGGCGGTTGCATTAGTCCAACCCCGGGGAGGTCGTGTGGCGGATCCATGGATTGCCAAACGATTAGACGACCATCCTGTCCACACGAAGCAATTAGCTGCCTGGCGGGATTCAAACTTGGCGCCCAAGCAACATCTCGTACCCAATCGGAATGTCCTTCCAAGCGGGTCTCTTCAACCCAATCTAATCCACCCGATGACGTGTCCCCGCTTGATGGGTGAACAAAAGTGGACCAAATATGACAAACGACGAGTAAAGCGTCAAACTTGGAGCTCAAAAATACGAAGCAGTTGTTTTGAAGTGGGTTGTGAGTTCACTTTGGATTAAGTAACAAACGATGTGGACCACCGCAAAAGTACTAAGAAGTTATTAGGCTTGAAGTGAACTATGCTTCAGTTTACTCACAGGCGTATGCTTTTACATATATTCATTAAACATATGCAAACATAAACCAGAACTTAATGAAAAATTAAAGCGGAGAATTCGAAATACCAAGCGAGTGCACTCAACAAATGTTCAGCAGCCTGTGAATCAAAGAATCCTTGTCAAGAAACTGATGTAGCAAGCAGTTAACCCGACGATCGTGGAGCCCAGTTAACGGTCATCAGCGACAAAAATCGATACAAAAAAGAAACAGAGCGCACCGAGCGAGCTTGGGCGCGGAGAGCTGCGTTTAGGTTGAACAACAAACTACCAAGCGCGCGCCTACACCCGCTACAAACGCAAACGTGACAAATTCCAAAATGACAACAGAACAGGCAGCAGGTAGACTGGTCAACGGCAAGCACGCCATACGATACTTTCCAGCGTATGTGTGTATGCTAGTGTTCATGAACCGGCTTTTGGAAGAAATGTTTCGTGAGAAATTAAGCTTAACTGACGCACACAACGGGTTGTGGTAATAAATGGAGGGCGATTCGGAACTTAATTCTGACAAGCTCATGAATATCACAAGTGCTGGTCATAGGAATACGGAAAAAGTCCGGAAACTGGCGTGCATTGACCACCAGAAAGGATGAATGGGTGATGTAGATGGGTGGGGTGTAGAATGCGGTCAAGTTCGAGTGCACTCGTTAAAACTGACCCAGCTTCCAGAGAAAAGTTGTTCTAATTGGAAACCAGATGAAAGCTCAGGGAAACGGAAGCTGGCAGAAGCGTTTAAAAACATGGGTCACACGATTGGTCACCACGAGCCAGGGCGACGATTGAATTTCATAACTCTTCCTGATCTTACCGTCCCAACCTCATAAGCGCAAACAACACGAAACCGATCGTGGGGTGCAAGTAGGCATTTTTGTTCATGATCATGGGTTTAAACCCTATCTACATGTGTTTGGACACATGTGATTGAACAGGTTGGTCATACAAACCTTATCCAACAGTGGCAACAAGCGCAACTTGTTTACCATTCTTCCACTGTTTCAAGCGCATGCGGATCCTGATCCTACTGTCCCTACCTGAAGAGCGTAAACAGCACGAACCCGGTCATGGTGTGTGATGGAAATGCAGGCAAATGACCATTTTTGTTCATAACTCTTGGTACCAATCTTGACATGACAAAGTTCAGCGATAAACCTAACAATAAGAAGAGGTCAGGTGCCCAAAACCTAAGCTCAAAGCTGACAACTATGATGCCAGCGATCAATATCATTCTAAGCATCAGCGGACCTTTATAGCTCCTTTAATGCAAAGAATTATTGCACGATTTAAGTTGGGATGTATGTTGCATGCATTACGAATATGAATAAATCAAGAACATGGAAATGGACAACAGGTTGGTAAAACAAATGCCAAGGAAATTCGTAGTAAATGATGACAAGGAATATTTCGCATTTAACAACACTAAACGATCAGGGGCAATGTGTCCCAAAGTTACACAAGCGAAAACACCATCGGTCACTCAAATAATTGAGCCTAGCCATAACATGAACACCGACTGGCAATCCATGTCCATGTAAAACACACTGCAGTGTAGACAGCTTAGATGGAGCATGCCAAAATCGCGATTGCGAGTTGAAACACGAGCGTGGGCGAGTTTGATCTCAATTTCAGACAAAAAGCGATGCATACCGGTGGTGTACGCTGCCGAAATTGAGTAAGATGTGAAAGAACACGGAATCTCAAACAACCGGAGAGACAAAATGGTTATCCAATCGATAAAAAGGCGAAACTTATTGGTGTACTAATGTAATATATTGTTCAGATCCACTGTACAACAAAACCAGACATTTGTAGGCGTTTGATCGCTTGAACCGAAATCACGATGGTTCGTCATACGATAACTATTAAACAGCGCATTCGATGTTGGAATTTGTTTAATTTTACACCGGTTCCATCGCAAGCATTCAACGAACAAGAGTACAACCGCTCGTATTAAAAATGAGCAAAAATCATCAAAACCATAGAAACGGTTATGAGTGCTTGCTAGAAAAAAACAAACGTGGCAGACGAGGGAAGCACTGGAATCTTTTAGCGCGCTATTCCATTGAATACAACGAGAAAAGCAAAAGGGAATATTAAACCGAATCAAGCAGAATCACGAAGCCGTTACCATCAAGCGGAGAAAGAAAGCATCGACGGAAAAAACTGGACAGACGTACTCGCAGAGCAGGCGACTCAAACAAACTGATCATATATATATATATATATCGTCGATGTCGACCATGGATGTACATCACAATCGCATGATTTTTTTCATGTTCCACAGCTTTTCGAATGACTAAACAGTCCGATTAGGGAGGAACAATCTCTCCCGCAGCTGTAAGCAGTAATCGGACGATCGGCGACAGATGCACGCCGGCAGCGTGATCTGCGTTTAGCAGTTAAGCGGTCCGGTTTCGGGAGTAGTGAACGACGTTTAAAGCAAACGTAGTCCACCACTAGAAATCGTCAAAAATGATCCCGCGAACGAAAATTGCTTTAGGTTATACACGTAACTTTCAAATCGTCTTGGACAACGCTGATCACATTCGAAAATACCAGCACCCAATGTTCGATTGAATAAAATTGTTTGAAAAAAGCACATATCGAGTTGTGAACCATTTCTTTCGTGCACATTCTCGAGCGATGACACACTAATGCGATCCAATTGCCCTGCCCATCTACCCTGGAATTAATCATAACCTCGTAGACAATCAAAATATACCGATCAACAAACAATAGACGAAATGCGACTAAACTAATCTTTTCTTTCGATGTTTAAAGATAAGAATCCAGGTGCCAGGAAGACGAATAAAAACAACCAAGTGTTTGGAAAACTTGAAACTGAAAAAGATCACACCGTCACGATGCAGCATGTGACAATTTATGCTAGTTCGATAACGACGGTTATAAGTGAAACACTTGTATGAATGATGCTGCATTTCACATAATATAAAATGTATGATTGAATACAGGACCATCCCAACTATCGTATATTTGAGGCAACCATATAGATCAACCCCAAACACACATGAACTCGCTAGAAACGACGAGCAATTGAATAACCAGAGATATGTAAAACCACAAACGGACGAAAGTAACGCATTCATACGCAACAAGGCACGACGCATTCCAGACACAAAACGATGCAAACTAAGCAAGCGAACGAACGAACGAACGAGCAGCGCAGCGTCGGCAACTGCCTGCCTGAGAATGTCGGACCAACATTTCAGACATCGCCAAATGAATAATGTATGTGGTGCGAGAATGCGTTCGAGACACGTTATTGACCTAGACAAGGTAGCTGGCTTCGCTGATTGACCAGTTAATGTCAACTTATGTCCCGGATGATTCATCACAAAGTGCAGAGATGCGGGAACGCGAACATGGCACAACGAAGAGTAAGCGCGCAACCCCAATGATGCGGGAGACCTCGAACTACATTACAAAATGACCCGTTGTGCAACCAGGTCTAGGCGATTATCAAATTTGTAGGGTGGGGATCGAGATGAATAAGACATTCATTCTGTATGCAATCGATCTACATTTTACTAATTTGGCGCGCATGGTCCGAAACCCGTGATCCAGAAAGAACGAAAAATATGATCAAACTACCAATCAAACATTGTCAACCCAGAGCACAGTATAACGCTAGAAAATAATTAAAAAAAATCGATGGCCCCCAAAACCAATACGGAACAGTAAAATTAAAACTTTTATTACCGACTGCAAAAACGGCATGCACCCGGCACTATGCCAAACACAGAAGAACACACACAAACAGGAAGGACACACTTGGACAGATTATTCACAGAATACACGAGAAGCGCAAAAATGTCCCGATTCCAGGTGAAATTTGTTTGATCAGACAAATGTCCAGACACGAGGTCATAGGACTTCGTTTTAGCAACCGAATATGTAACCATTGAAGCTGACATTTATTAGCCGGGCTGGGCTACCGACAACGATGTCACGATATATCCGGTAGGGGTTTACTAGCAAGAATTCGGTAAACTTGTGGGTTATTCTTGCCAAAATCGGTGTCTGACGGAATTCGGTAGCCGGGGATTAGAGCGTTACGCAACACCGTTAATATTGCTTATAAAGTGAGTAATTGGTAACGGAGCAGAACACGAAAAAACCACTGTCATGAAACGCTTCGTGAACGGAGAATACGCCGTTATAAATGCTAACCCGAGCATGTATTGGATCGGTGTTAGAATACGCCACTTCACCAACCGGTAGCAGTGGAACTAAATCGACGTGATTGTTCATGCACGTAGGCTTCGAATCAACAGCGCGAAACCGGGCGGATAAACTGTGGATGAGCTGAGACAAAGCCAGAGTGCTTAGGTGCATAAATCGATGGGGGCAACGGGACTGCGTCCCAGCCAATTAGCTTGGTATTTATCACCAGACGAGAGATATCAGTATTGATTATTTCCGCAACCCGGAACAAGATCAACCATAAGAATCATTATGGGGATCGGGAAAGAAATCCATTCGAAAAGGATTTAGAGTTTAATCGTCGCTACCGAAAGTACAAGTCACGCAAGAGAATTCCTGAAGTAGTCGCTTAATCAAAGCATGCGATTGAAGGGCACCTATCGATCATTTGGTGGCCGATTGTTCCACACGAATCATTACTTTGGTACGAAAAACAACTACGGAAAAGCCAGAGCCTTAGGCTAATTTGCGACACATTTAGATTTGTGACGAAACGTTTGAAATACACCATACAAGCTCGGCGACTAATAGGAGAGTTGCCGCAGCGTTTTAAGGTGCGCACATCCATCTGTAAGCGTTCTCACATAATAAACCACTGAAACAGAGCCGCATAGCGCGCGAGATGAAACTTGACATTGCTGTCTAGTTTCCCGAAAAAGCAATCTGTTTTTCAAGACAAAAACACAAGCAAGAAGACCACGTAACGAGAGAGTACTTGTAGGCGATTAATGGCAGCAAACACCGTTGGTACGGTGTTGACCGTACACCACAAATGCACCGCACAAGAGCATTACTCCTAATGACTCCGATTTACCAATGGATGAGTATTTTTGTCTCTCAAATTTTTATGCGATCACAGTGTGTAGCAACTTAGTGAAACAGATTTGCAAATGTGAAGACGTTAATGTTTAAGCAACGTGCATCTTTCGCCTGACAAGTGAAACGATCAAATATGATACGAAAGCGTTCCATTGCACATCGAGAACAGACAAATGTCCTGCCACCGGGTCGATCATTAGAGAAGCAACACGAAACTTAGATTCCATCCTTTAACTGGGTCAACCGAGACGAGTGTTTAAAATGAGACCAATAACAATGACGCACGAAAACCAGCACGATGAAAATGTATGGAAAACAATAATTTGCGAGAAAAAGGCTTATTTCTATCGAATATTCTCCGGTAAAATGAAGAAATCAAAGTCAGCAATTGAAGTATAGATGAAAATGTAACCCAAGAGATTGTAAAAATCGGCCAATGCAAAAACACACATCGACTAATCTTCGGATATTTGCGCTAAACAGGGTAAAGAACGTCACGGAATCCCGTGATCAGTTGACCATTAGGTAGTGTGATGTTCAGATTGCTCCAAGAGGTTACTGCTTTATTTTTATACCCGCGGGGAAATCCTCAATTACAAATTGAAGGGACTAAGCTCAAGCTCAAACTTGGAGCAATGCAACACCGGCAACCGCTTGAAATATTTTGCAGTATTCGATTGACAGCGTAGCGGTTAAATTTGAGTTGAATTCAGAATCTACAAATGTGTACAATATGAAGTTTGAAAAGCAAGATGGTAGCACTCAACCAGCTTCGTATTAATTGCTGTCCGTCCTGCTTTGCGAACTCCATACACCACTAATTTGTAGATTCTGACTTCAGCTAACAATTCACTGTGAGAAAGGAGCATAAGCAGTCCATGTTGGGCATACGTTAGTAGTAATGAGTCAATTAATTTTGGCCGATGCCTTCCACAGATGTAAGACTCAAGCATACGACTTCATCGTCCACAACGTCTATACAGTTTGATCAGAAAAAACCCCTTTCACAACTTTCACAGCGATATAAAACAGTTAGACGATTAACGGCGTTTGCACAATGTCGAGGCGAATCCCATTTAGCAGCTGAACACAGCATCCACTAGTCCTTAGGTAGTTCTTCACACGTTGCAAGGTCAATGTCAAGAAATTTAACACATGTCTTTACAAAAGACAGACGGTATCCCCACATCTTACCCACAAGTGCATGGGTTAATTAGTATCACGATGGTCTGGTCGTTCCGATTCTTATGTTGCGGCGACTCCGAGTTTGAAGCCACCATGAACACGATTACAAAATAAGTACAACTGTTGTTGTGGTGGGAAAAGGCATGCGGTTTCAAAGATTGAATTATGTATACGCTTCAATGCTTCTCGTAGCGCATTACCTCCATCTTCATTTGCGCCACAAAAACGTTTGCAAAAGAGATATGAAAGTTATTGACATTGACTCCACAAGCCAGGAAGAAATTGCTCTTGACCGCTCACGTTGGACGCACATTGTGGGGCGTCATCTTTAACATGCGGAAAAGCAGATATTGCTCCCGGGTGTTGAACACCGATCACAGCGTGTAAATGCCGCCGGTCGGCCGAGTGTTGTTGTTCGCAGTGAACATCGGGGGGAGATTGTTCTTTCCTAATAGGACTGTTTAGTCACTTGAAACGCTGTTTGCCACTGCTGATCATCGTTTAGGTTATGCAGGATAAAAATATGCTAACTAGTGCTGGATAGAAAGTTGCTAGAAGGCCAGCGAAATTGGCTGAATTCGAAAGTATGGAGTATCGGTCGGAATAATCGAGCAAATTGGTAATTTTCACAGAAACCTATTGGAGCTAGGGAAGCACAAAAACTTGGATATAGGCAATGCGGCAAAAATAAAAACTGCACGTGAGCAATTAGCGTATCCTGATCTAGATTTAAAAAGATTAAAATGGCGATGAGGATACAGCATGTCCTCAGATAGAGCTAATTACCGACGGTAAATAATTAATCATACTATCCCACGTGCAGCATAAAGTACAGCACAATTTCAAAGCCATGCTCGGAGCTAGTAACAATTAAATAGCAGCGATACAATATACATGTAACCAATATCGTGTAGCAGCTACCACATTGGTATCTGGTACCACGAAGCAAGCGGAAGTTACCGAGAATCTGACTAGCAATCCCATATCACTATCAACAACGTGCAAAACATTTCATCAAAGAACACAGAGAATGGCGATGTCAGCTTCAACGTCATCCGAAAAGGTGGCATAAACTCTCCCATATTACCTGCACTTCCTGGACATAATTTTAATCCTCATGACAGTCAAGCATTAACAATTAATATAAATTTATTATTACTTTTGATGACCATGTTATTCAAAAAATAATCCAACACGATCAAACATGAACTTTATTCAACTGCGAGCAAATTATTTCAATATTTTTCTAATACGACGATAAGTGGCCACGGGGTTCAGGAGTATCCGAGATATACAGACAGCAGTTAAACACAGACAACAACCCGAATGAAAAAAATGCTGTCGGTCTGGTGTGTCTTTTTTCAATTACACCACACGACACCGCGAGCTCAGTGCGTAGGTGGAGCATACTTGTAGTGAAACGTCAGCGAAAAATGCCTCCTCAACCGACGAGTAGACGGAGTTTTGAAACAAATGTACGCAATTCGATTTTTGGACACCAGCCCAATGTGACGTGCAAGCTGTTCTTCGTCTGACTAGAGCGAAGTACCGTGACGTCACGCATCAAACTCGCTACAATGCCACCGACCGATGAAGCCGACGTGGACTACGAGAACAATGGAAGGTGTTACTCATGAATCAGTAACAAGGAAATTTGACCACGGACTCACTGTCACTGGCTGACCTATTGCCGGACAGCAAACGGATGTATCCTATGTTCGGGTTCGCGCAACGGCTCGGAAACACAGTGAAACGTTTCTAACGAACGTTACAGATGTTTTGTTGTATCGAACAACGGTAACAAAACATCCAACTGAGTTAAGTGAAGGAGACATGAGCACCACAATATATTCTATGAAGCTGGTTTTGAAATATGAGGAAACACCGGAACATGTGAAACCAGTGAAGGGGTAACTACTACCGGTCGAAGAATATGGTATGGTATGAAAGCACAAGCCTGATCCAGGCAAAGTGCTGCACAGCCAGACACCGCACGTGGGCTAAGATACTGTCAGGCTGCCCAGGACTAGACAGATATGAGAAAGAAAATAGAAATGGTACTGACACTCCAGCGTGTTTCAGCATGCAGCTCAAGCAATGTACCCATTGAGAAGCTTTAGTTTTACGTCTAATGTACGCAAACAAGCGTTTCGGCACTGAAATGGCTTCATCCACTAAACGAGTTTCATAATTCACACTTTTTCTCTTTTTACGTAAGTACACTCGTTGCGGATAACTTTGTAGGCTTCATAATTATCGGCGCATCCGTTGGAAGAGAAATTCCGCAATAACCGCTTTATTTTCTTCTTATATTTACGAATATTGATATCAAATCATGGCGGCCCATTAGCGGGGATCTTCCATTCATAAACGGGGCGCGATTTTCAAGCAATCTGATTTTGACCAAAAAGTCCAACCAACGATTCCGAATCTGGTAGTAGATGGCAGTTCTATTGATTCATATTTGGACAAAGCAGTATGCAAAAGTACATTCTCACCGCACAACGAAATCACGTGGTGAATACATGTTTTATCACGCTCGCATTGAATGCCATAAGTAGTATTCACAATCCGTGTTGGTGAAATGCGGTTTAATTTATCAAACTATCAAGTCATATGCCTCTGAAAGCTGCGTTGACCTTTTGTCCATCATGTATCAGAACAAAAAGACTAGGTTCAACCGTAAAATCAGACTAAACGGAGATTGTCATTCGGCAATGTAGTCAGTCATTCTAGTGATAGAAAAATTACAATAATCAGTGCTGGCATCATCGGTCGGGTTAACACATTCGTTTACACAACTACTAACACTTTGTGAGTAACTCAACATATTATTTATTCTCCGCAAAATAATGGAACAACTGTTACATCAAGAATAATTGCCATGCAAACCATGGAACATGCGGAATAAACTGTATGGAGAAAACTATATCGTGCGCAAAAGGAAGTGCGATAATTTAAACTAGGAGCAAACCTACCGCCAAATTTTTACGAGTGAATCGCTGCCACCGGAAACAAGACGTTTTATTATGGGAGACACAGATTTCGCCGAATTAGGATTGAGCATGAAATCCGCATTGACGGCAGGGGCCCAGGAGACGCTGTTCACACCAACCTAAAACGAAGATATTCGAGCTGAATTATATATATATATATATAGAGCGGAGAGAGAGAGAGAGAGAGAGAGAAAGAGAGAGAGCACGGTTGGATAAAACATTCTCAGCTTTCTGGTTGAAATTCCGTCCATGTTAATAATGACGGCGTCGCGGACAGACAACCGTTTAGTCTAATGGCTAAATATATTACTGAGCTGGATGCGGAAACACACTGGAGTCTCACTACGATTTTTATTTTTCATATCAGCCTAGGTATATGTAACCTGACAATATCTTATCCCATGATACGACATATATGATATGAAAGCACAAGCCCGATCCAGGCAAAGTGGCGCACAGTCACAGACTGCACGTGGGCTAAAATACTGTCAGGTTGACCAGGCTTACACAGATATGAGAAAGAAAATACATGTTGGAACGGCAGAGACGTCAGTGTGTTTCAGCCAATCAATTTAGCACCGCGTTAGCCGCACAGTGCAGAAATGCTGTACGATTGCACATCGGTGCGTGAACATAAATGGCTTGAATTATGCAATTTATAGTGAAGGCAGCATGTATGGATAAAACTAGATTCGAGAACGGTTCAAAGCAACGTCGATCAGCAGCGCACACGCTTTCCATTGACTTGTTGGCTAGCACATCGAATTGATCCACTCGTAACGACAAGACAATGAATGCCCAGTCGCAATTCGATACCACAGCAAAAAACTTACTGCGAGGAGCCCGAGCACTGTAAAGCAGCGGGGAGGTGAAACACGATGCGGAACTCGTTTAATAAACTTACCCCATGGGCATCAGAAATTCGCGTTGATTTCCACATATTTTGACCATCACAAGTCAAGATTGATATGGATCCATCGGAACTACCGCAAGCCAGCACGAGCCCATAAGAATGAGGGGCCCATGATACACAGTTGACTGAAAATGCAGAATGGTGAAATAATCGGTAGTATACCTGAACTAGAATGATCAGTATATTCATGAATTTTCTCCCAGCGGCCATTGATTTCCCGCCAGATGAACACTTTGCGATCGTAACCACAAGAAGCTAACAAGCTGCCGTACATTGGATGCGACCAACTAAGACCCCAGACAGGGCCTTGGTGCCTGGCAAAATCATGGGAAAGTAAATATCAAAAAAGAGAAAAATCTAAAAAGAGCAATTTCTATAATCCATGCTACGACAACACATAATCAAATAATCGAAATAGACAGGTGATGCCGAATGGAAGCATCGAAGCTTAAGACCGGAGTCACAAAAATATGGAAATGAGGCGCGATCACTCTAGTGTTAGACATCCCCGAGAACTTACGATCACGATAACATTTTTCAGGCTGACGCACATATACATTGCGATTTTGCGTTTGGCAACTTGCACGTGACCAGCGAACATTGCCTGGTTAACACCCGGGAACGAAAAATACGATGTTCTGGATGGTTGACCGCAATCTTATACGACATGCGACCGCGAATGTTCAAAAACATCTACACTTTAAGAGTATTTTTATTCTTGAAATTGCTGACAAGAGATGATGGTCTAATGAACTTAGTGTATAATCATACCACGAAGCTATCTAACTGTAACATAATAATGAAAGATAAATACAAGAAGAAAAAGAATACATCTCCGTTGCTTTTGGGTGCTGATAAAATTCCCATATAGTAGTATTAAGCTTACTCTAACGTACTTAAAATCAACAGAAAAATGAAATAAAATTAAACACAAGGGATAGTGACGCCCATTTATCATTCTAGTTTAGCAAAATTTGTTTCTATTTACGTTATCAAAGATTGCATAGTCTTCGGCGTCAGTGGTGAGAAAGTTTGGAATCGAAGCTGGTGCAAAACCATACAAACTTACTCTTTCAAGTGAGCTATCAAAGTATGACGTTTGTTTCGTACATCGAAAATCTTTATTGATTCATCCGAGGACGCTGTGGCCAAAGTTGTTCCGTAGAAGTCCAACTGAGCATCATGCTAAGAACGAAGCGTTAATCACAAATCTGTACTTACGATCATATCCTCATGGTTAGTGTCAATCGTTTGTGAGGTAGCCATCATTCGACGAAAAAATTAAGAAGGATTCGGCTAAAAACAGACAAACCACTAAAATACGCTATCGAAACGCAAAGTATTATTTATTAATGGCAGCAAAGAGGTACAACAATGTAAATAGAAGATATATAGGAAAATATGCAGTGTAAACATGATTGACAGCGATGTATTTACGTTAAAAAATAACAAACCACGGATGTAAACTGACAGCAATGCAATATGGAAGTTGTATGGATAACATTCTATCTCAAATAGGAGGGAGCATGAGAGATGCATTTAAGCGTTTCGATCGGTACATTTCATAAGAGTAAATATATTAGCTTTCGATGTCACGTTCAACTACTCCGCTTCATCCAAGTTCATGTACGTTTCCGGCGGATACAATATTGATGTGATGCTGTCCCTAATGATGATAAGAACCACAATTTGTGGTATGTTCGGTCCTGAGGGCTAAATCACACATAATGACGGAGTTCACGTAATTTTGTGCACACTCAGTTATTAATTGGGAGTACGTCCTTTCTACATAAAAGAGGTCAACGTGCAACCTGGTGCCCACCGGTCGGAAAGCAAGCTTCGCCACTTATGTTGAGCCCAACATTCTCAAGAACTATTTAGCTGGCACCCTACAACTGCTTTATTCCTTCACGGGACGGAGTATGATCTTTGGCCAGTTAGTTCAAGTTGCACAGGAATGTAGGTGGCTAAAAGCCAATTGCGTGCCCAGAATTACTTTTGTAGTATGCGGTTGAGCAACGGCACCGCGATATTAACTATTCAGGTCTTGTGGTTCACGTGCAATTGTTTCCAGATGCCGGGAAAATAGGGCGGAGCATCTCTTCCCTACACGGTGAGAGGCCGTTGTTGAGAATATTTCGCTGAAAGATCCGATTCGGTCAGAAAACCGGTCAACGAGGCACTGTATGTTCGTGAACGCTTTCATATCGGGACAAGGAAATGCGAACTTGAAACCTGAATTTTTATCGGAAAATTTGGAAAACCACTGAGAATAGTATGCCAACATACCAACTACTCGATGGTGTGATTTCAGGTTAATATGTAAAGGAGAAAGAATCAAGGGTTTGAAAAGATACGGGTCAGGTTTAATATTTCCAAACGAAACGTTATATCCCAATAAACAAATTTCTTTTGCGAAGAAAGTGCACTTTTCGTGGTTGAGTGTCAACCCGTACTGTTCAAAGGTGCAAGAATTAATCCAAGTTGAGAATATGCTCGTTGAGATTTTTCTAAAAAACCATGATACTGTCAATATAAGCGAACGTTCCATTGAGATTATCTTTGCGAATCAACTCATCGATAGTGCGCAGACTACACCATTAGTCATTCCGAATGGTATTCGATAAAATTGATGCCGATTATTACGGGCCTCGAATGCAGTAATTATTTTCGTTTTCTCTGATGGGAATTTGATGATACGCGCATTCTAGCTTAAGTGAACCGTACACCTCATAGCAGGATATCTATTCGATGATGTCGACTATACGGGGAAGAGGGTGTGCATCAGCTCAGTTAACTGATTAATGGTTTGGCTGTAATCAATTACCATGAGCTTCTTTTGACGTTCGTTTGTGGTTACGAGCACTTGTTCACGCCAAGGAGGCTTGGATGATTTAATTATACCTCCAGTAGTTAACATGTTTACTTCAAATTGAATAATTCACTAGCATGACTATACGTTCGTGATTTTACTCGTATTGGTAGGCATGCCCATAATAAATGCACGAACGTAGGCGTAGATAGATTAGCTGTCGTTAGGCCACACATTGAAGCAGTAGCAGTGAGTATAGAGGAAGATACAAATGATACAGCATGTTTCACATATTTTGAATAACAGTATACCTATCGAAAATGTCCCGTTATTCCACAAAAGTTGCAAATTACCTCGCAAACAGTACAATTGTGACGAGGATGTCTATCATATCCACAAAAGTAACAAACATCCGGGAGATTTCGGTTGACACTGGCTAACGTCATACCTGGAACTGAATCTAGGGGTATGTCTGGATGTTAATGAATTGCTTTGTATATAGTGTTGCAAGGAGTCTGGGATTAATAAGAAATACGAATGAGATTGCTTCTGAACCAAGTCTAAAGAAATAGCTTGGTCAAAGACATATGCCAAAGAGCTAATATTCACAAAAGCGTAGTCTGGTGGAGATGGAGTTCCCATAATAAAAGTATCGCGAATGGCTTCGTCTTGATGCTTGAGTGCATTCACAGAGTTGAAATGGGAATACCATAAGAGCCAGCGGAGTCACTGCAAAAACTGGTCGAGGTTTTCGCTTGAATCTTGCTTACAAGTAGCCAATAGACGCCACGCAAAAGAACTTCATTTTTGACGCAACATACGTGGACTGCAGAGTAGAAATGGCAGAATAGTAAAACGTGCAATGAAAATCGGGTCAATACACAGACGGAGAAAGAAAACAAATGAGTGTCTTTAGTTTGTTTGGCTTATATGAGATTGACTTCAAGGAAGTTTGTTAAGTTTGGCTCACAGGAATCCGCAGCATTGAAGGCATTTGGAGCAGTTTCGAAACGTTCCGGACGAAGCAACCGATCCATCTCTAGATGATTAGATTGTTATGAATATATTGTTGGAAGATTCGATTAGGTCGGAATGTCAAAAGACGAAGGGCTGAAAATTGGGGTTTAATCATCGAGAAATTGGGGCATGCCAGCTGGACTACAAAACGATTATGGTAAGGGACGAAATAGGACAACAGTTAGTAACGGCAAACAAACAGTTAAATATAATCATAGTCATCTATTCAGAAACAATTGAAGCGAATGTGTGAAAAATAACACAAATATGATGTTTGCTGAAATTTTGTTGTTTTTAAATTTTTTATGAGGTTAGCACTTAATTCACTATTAACGCTCACCCACATGGAAGCATATTCCGGTGGCAAACAACACAACCGCGTAAGAATTAATCACGTACTAGCAACCTCGACTTGTCTCTTTTGTATTGAGTGACCCCTTGCGCAGTTTTAGGGCAAGCCTTAGAAAACCAGTGATATTATTTCCCGTAAAACCATTTCCTTACGATGTACATCCACGTTATCCAAGTGGGGTCGCAGGATAATCATGTATATGGGAATGAAAACAGAAAGATTCCGGAAAAACAACACCAACAGCAATGTGACAATTGTACACGGCCTTTGTTTGCTGCTTTGACACACTGAGCAGTAACGCCTAGATCCTGCAAATTCTGAGCGAGGTGATTCTATTACCAACGCTCACTTACGGTTTGTCCTCGACAAATCGGTCGTCAGAATGCAGCACTTCCCCAAGTTGAGTGGTACGTCCCATTTCTCTAGTCTATAGCTGCGTATATCAGAATTGGATCGTTTTTTGTGTGGCGACCACTACCAGTGATGTGCAACCTGCACTGATGTGCAATAATGCAGTACTTGTGTGCTGTGTGGCAAACACCGCGCTAAATTGATTGGCCACCGGTAATGAGCTGCATGCTGAAACACGCTGGAGTTTCACTACCATTTCTATTTTCTTTCTCGTATCTGTCTAGGCCTGGGCAACATGACAGTGTCTTAGCCCATGTACAGTCTCGGACTGTACGGCACTTTTCCTGGATCAGGCTTGTGCTTTCATACTGGATAAAAATAATCGGGAAGTATACCATGTAGTGAAGTAGCAGCGAAAATTTTCAAACAATGCTAAGCATAGCCATGAGCGATCTAAAAATAGCCAGATATATGCCTCATGGCCAGCCGACTGGGTTTTATTACGCTGCGACAGAATTGCAGAAACAATTTTCTTTCTAACAATAATAGTGCTAATGTGGGATGTGTTGCATTCAATAGTTTCGACACGAGTACCTGAATCGTGCGGATGAAAACTGCAGAATTTATGCAATGCATCGGGTTTGCCAAAGCTGTCTGGCCATCATCCATCTCTAATGTACCTACGCATTCTCTTGAACATAGCTAGAGAATGTTTTCATGTAACTCTTTGTTTTTGTTGCAAGTCTGGAGTCAATGCTCATTTAGCTTTTCTTTGCAGCGCAACAGCAGAATTTCTGTACAGTATATACCAAAGTATATCTCTGTGACTTTCGGAGAATTTGACGGTTCGTCAACTACGGTTTCTACACCTTATAGTCATACGAATGCATGCGCCCGACAAAAGGGCTTTCCTCATGTTAGCATAGATCCACCCACTGATACACCATGCCTAAGTGTGAAATAGGTACCAACGGATGGAAAAAGAATTATGGCAGCTTAGCTTTTTATCCAATATGTAAAATTGAAACGTATGTATAATTTCATGCTGGAAAAGCCGGAAAATATCACAGGCCCTATGATCCCCAACTGCCAAATAAGAAAAATATAAAATAAAAATATTAATGGTTTACTGTGGCTTGCCCCAAACACAGGGACAACGGGCCACTAAAGGAAAATCCTAAAATCACGACTCATGTTGCCACTTACAGAGCACTTCGTTATCATCCTGAGGGACAGTATGACACTACTAAGATGCACAGAACGCCTAAGTGCCATCTAACCGCAAAAAATAAAATCTTAAAAGACGGGATAGGGTGGGACTTCATATCTGCCGAAACTACAGAAGAGTAAGCACAAACGAACTGGGATGAGGTGCATACAGCTTGAATGAAACAGGCATTTAATCAAGTTGTTCAAGGATCGCGGTTGTGCTATACTTGGCGAATACAAACGTTGTTTGTCAATATATGGGCTGATGAAGGCATTCCGATCTATTGGAGAAAAACAGTAATTGCACGATTTCTGTGAAAATCATCGGAGTATCAGTTTTATTTCAGTCATCATTATCATCACAGACAGCATTACACCGGTAGCGCGCACCGAATGCTTAACTGCCACACGACCATGAAAAA
Source organism: Atriophallophorus winterbourni (assembly GCA_013407085.1). Classification (NCBI taxonomy): domain Eukaryota; kingdom Metazoa; phylum Platyhelminthes; class Trematoda; order Plagiorchiida; family Microphallidae; genus Atriophallophorus; species Atriophallophorus winterbourni. Next base: position 12,997 of record JACCGJ010001431.1, on the reverse strand, counting down.
GTAAAATCCTAAAAGATGGGGAAGGGTGGGACTTAAATAGCTACGGATTATATAGAAGAGTAAGCACAAACAAACGGGGTAAAGGTGCCTACACCTCGAATGTATTCAAACACGTTTCGTGAACGAGTAGCGCGACATCAGCATGGCAGCTTCCTTGCGGCTTTCACTGCCATGCATCATAACAAGCTTTTCTCGTCACTCCGCTTGACAACATACAAGGTTAAGCAAACACTCCAAGAAGATGCTTGAATGAATGAATGAATGAATGCACAAGCCTGATCCAGGCAAAGTGCCGCACAGTCAGAGACTGCACGTGGGCTAAGATACTGTCTGGTTGCCCAGGCCTAGACAGATATGAGGGAGAAATAGAAATTGTAGCGAGACTCCAGCGTATTTCAGCATGCAGCTCACTACTGTTGGCCAATCAATTTAGCACGATGTTAGCCGTGCAGCACGGAAATGCTGCACGATGCTTAGTGCAAGACCGCCATTGAACACGGTTTTTGGACATATCCTGAAGCGTAACTAGCCATTGCGATATCGGATCGCGGGGACAGCAGTCTGGAAGACGCGCTGCGCCGACTTTGGAAAGGTTACAAGTAAGAGTTTTTAACTGCTTATGCCATGTGACGGCTTGGCCACCCCGAGATTTACGCCAATCTGGATGTGGTGTCGCAAAAGAATCTGTTTCGGAAGTCGGTGGTCCGGCATCTGTAAAACGTGACCCAACTGAACGGGAAAAGCAAATCCGCGGAGAACAGACTGGGTTTTGTGCCAGTCAAGAGCGCATAGATCAAAGCTATACACTCCGTCGGTTACCGGAGCAACGCCACGTGTTTCATAGGCTAACCATCGTGGTATTTCCGAGCGGCATTCGCTTTACTCGATCGTCTGTTAAACTGTTAACTGAGACATGGAGCGCCCGCTGAGAATGTTTGGATCCTGAATGCATTATATTGACAAACCTCGGGCAAAGTTTGAGCGAGCGGACAGTTGCCATCCTTGTTCAGTATCTCCAGCAGGATGCTGTCGGGCTGCCCTATCTCGTCTTCCCCATTTGGATTTCGCGATAGACGACGTCCTAAGGAAACCTATAGTTGGTTTGATGGGTGCAGGTGTTGAACTTCTGTCAGGTGAGAGAGCTACCGATTTAGAATATGCGGATCAAATTACACTTCTGGGAGAGAATCCTTATAATAAGTCATGGACTCCCTGGCACTTGAAGCCTCGAGGTATGACATGTGCTTTTTACATAACTAGTCTAAAACACTTACCCATGACGGGATCGACTTTCTTCCACATCTTACTGTGTGATGTCGAGTGTACAACTCAGTCGTGCGTGCTACGTTCCGGTATAGTTGAAACTTGCTGCCTGCGTAGGATTGCTCGTATTCGGTTTCAGCATTGCGTTACAAATACAGATGTCCGCAAACGAACGTTAGAATCCAAGCGAAGTGCCGCACAGTCAGAGATTGCACGTGGGCTAAGATACTGTCAGGTTGCCCAGGCCTGGACAAATATGATGGGGGAAATAGAAATGATAGTGGGACTCCAGCGTGTTTCTGCATGCAGCTCACTACCGGGGGCCAATCAATTTACTACGGTGTTGGCCGCACAGCACATAAGTACTGCACGTTTACCATACCACGCCTTATTAGCAGAGCCTGGCAGAAACTGGGAGAAACGACCAGGTGGCCAGCCCATCACGTGGCGCGCCGCCTCTTACTCACGGAGTATGGTAGAGGCTGGTGGTGCTGGGTGTATGTATGTATGAAAGAACAAGCCTGGTCCAGGCAAAGTGCCGCACAGTGAGAGACTGCACGTGGGCTAAGATAGTGTCAGGTTGCCCAGGCCTAGACAGTGGTGCTGGGGACGCCGCTTTGTACCCAAATCCCCAAGAACCTTCATTGGAGCCGACTCATCCTCCAGGAGGAGATAGTCGCACAAAAGTAAAGTAAAGTAAGTAGAGGCTGGTAGAAAAGACCGGGTGTTATAACTCCCGAACCAGAACACCTATGTCCGAACATAAGCTGTATTTGATCAATTGAGCGAAACTCTCAGTGCAAGTACTTACGAACATTAAACCTTGCATGACGCTTGGCCCGTTTTAATAGGTGCCCTCGAGTACTCACACTTGACGCGAGAGCACACATATGACATGGAAAAACAGCACTGAAATATGTTATGGTTTTAGAGGTTTTAATCAGATCACCACGAAGGCGCCTTAGTTTCAGTGAGAAGAGATCTACAATCAGCAATCGTAGATCATAAGACCTACCTAATCTCCTCTCAATCAAACGAGAAACTAGGCGCTGGACACATTCAAGCTTGTCAATATCTTTTGCAAATAATGTGATCATGATTGGACGCAATATTCGAGATGCGGTCTCACGAGTGCTTTGTATAGTGGTATAAAAACCTCCGGGGACCTGCAGGATAAAACTGATCGAAGGCGAAATAGCTCGCTCCTAAATCGTTGTGCAGTAGTTGCTCATTGATCAGCCCATTTAAAGTTCACTGAAACCTCAATACCTAAGTCACGAACTTTCGAAACCCTATTAATCTCAAGTATACCAACTGGTCCAGAAACCTGGAGATTCTTAACGACTCTAGACGATAGATTTTTGTAAAGTTAACTGGTAAATCCCCGGCTTTTCAGGCACCTATTGAATGCGTATGTTCGACCACACTTGGAATATGCAGCTTCCGTCTGGAATCCATGGTTAAAGCGCGATCAACACATCATGGAGCAGCCCCAACGACGAGCTACGAAGTTAGTCAAGGGTTTGCGTTACGCGAGCTACGAAGCTCGACTCCAAGTGCTTAATCTCTTCTCCACCAAGTACCGTCGCATTCGCGGCGATATGATTTTGACTTACCGCATTTTGACGGAAGATGGACACCCGTGCAGCGGGATGCTGTCGTTGGCCCCACCTTCCGGGAATCGCGGACACCACCTCAAGTTATCCCATCAGTACAGCCGACTTGAATGTCGAAGCAATTTTTTCGCGCTTCGGGTCCCTCGCACCTGGAACTCCCTACTTCCATCAGTTATTTCCGCCCCCTCTCTTAGCATTTTTAAGGAGCGTCTTGATCTCCACTTTTTCAATATACTGCGCAATTTTTAACTTCATTCATATTTGTACTCATTGATACTGCACCTTTCTTTTCTTTCCAGCGTATATTCGCGTTCACATTCCTTCGAAACTGCCCAAACTTCCACGGACCCATATTTTGAACATTGTCATGTGGTTCCCTACAAGCTTTTGGCTTGAACCCCAACCTTTTCACTGTCCAAGAACGCACCCATTATCCCCGTCTATAACAATCACTTTTAATTTCGACCCATTATGTACAATATCCTGTGGTTATTTTTAAACTTGCAGCTATTTTTACCACAATAAACTATTGACTATGTAGCAGACTACTTGATGACCTTTCGACATACTCAAGATGGTGTTCATTCAGTGATCCGATAAACTGACATCATCCACAAAAATATAGCTAGGACACTTGAGTCACGCTGCCAAGTCATTGATGACAAAGGAAAAGTAGAGGTCCGAGTACTGAAACCTGTGGGACTCCACTAAAAACTTACTTTCGGAGATTACATACTACCTATCATGACGCGAAGGTATCTATTGCTTAAAAAGCCTATTATTATCATCATCCATTTTATTAGTGACTTCCTTTAGGAAGCACGTTTGTCCTGTGCAAACTGAACTGAACTGAATACCTGTTGAGCAATGATTTTTTACAACACTCAAAATCATAGACCATGATTACATTTTAACAGAGTGGTTATTACGAATTACATATACAATCCTATTAATTTGTATTGCTTTGCACAATACCAGCACTCAGCAAAATTTAGCGCAATGAACAATTATGTGGCAACCTTGACACGAGCTTATTTTGATATTATTTTGTTATAATGCATACAAGTTAATATTTCCGCAAACCGAATATATTCTCCACGCTGCTCACACGCGTTTGGACATTTTTGTTATGTCTATCTTAATTTGCTTTGTGTGTTTGTAGTGAACTACCTTCACTTTGTAACTTAGTATTTGTACATACACTTTTGGCTTTGTATGATAATTCGTTTTTTGGCCATGTATATTTCAAGTTCAAGTTCAAGTTCAAGGTGCACATGACTGAAGGTGGCTAAAACCTAATCACGCGCCCAGATTTCCTTCGACGGTATGCGGTTGAGCATTCATTCGAATTAATGCTTGTACAATATACTTTGTGGCGGTTAATATAATTTCGAAATCGGACTTTGTTTTCTTCGGTGGTTGCGCTGCTCCGTGCGTCGCCGCGTGCCAGAATTGTGATTAACGGATTCTCCAACATTTTAGCGCATTCTGCACCGGGGATTCCATCTCTTGGATTTTCCTGTGTGGATTACCTCGCTACCGTTTGAGTTCACTTGATCTTTCTTTGGACATTTGATGCATTGGTCTTTTAGTGAGTTCTATCCATTTTTTGTCGTATTGTGTGTAGTGCAGACTTAATTTCCTTTGGTCCACTACATATTTGGTGAGCCCTACAAACCGCAATTTTTCGTATTTACGATAACTTTGTATTTGTCAATTTTTTGGCTTATTTTTGGAATGCTCACTTAATACCCCACCATGAGCGATTCCTCTATAAATAAAGATCCTACAACCCCACAATCACAGTATATTCCCTGAACATTACTGGCTCTAGACAGTGGCGTTCAGTTGCAATCGACATTGTTCCGAGATTTGACTCGACTCCTTGGCTGTCAGCACATCCGAACCACCGCCTACCACCCTAACTCAAATGGATTGGTTGAACGCTTCCACTGGCAGCTTAGATCTTTTTTAGCTTGTCAGCCCGATCCTAATAGATGGACTGAGAATTTATCGCTTGTTCTTCTTGGAGTTCGTTCTATTATCAAAGAAGACATGCAATGCTCAGCCGCAGAGTTAGCTTTTGGTACTACCTTGTGTCTTCCCGGTGAACTCGTTGTGCCTTGCTAGTCATTACAAGCCGCCAACTCCATCAAGCGCCACTACCCCTCACTCATAACCGCCGTGTAATCCTCATGTGCCTATCCCCATGTTCATCCCAATCCTCCCTTTTCAAACTCGAAATGGTAGATATGTGCATTGGCCCAAACTGACTATGTGACATCATGAGCATTTCGAGGGTATGTTATCCTTCCTTAAAGTCTAAATAACGCTCCGATGGGGGAGTATTTTAGTCAACTACTATCACTTTGTAACTTAGTATTTGTACATACAGTTTTGGACTTTTACGTTAATTCGTTTTTTGGCCATGTATATTTCATTCGAATTAATGCTTGTACAATACACTTTTAGGCGATTATTATAATTTCAAACTCAGTCTTTGTCTTCTTCCGTGGTTGCGCCGCTCCGTGCGTCGCCGTATGTCAGAATTGTGAATTGATACAAAATTATTCTCTTTGCCTTTATTCTAGCTGGAAGAAAAAGGTTTCCGAAGGTATAGTTATTCAAATTCAAAGTTATTCAAAGTTTTAATGTTCCAAAAAGCAAATACTTTACAGTAACCACAGGTTCAAAATATAGGAAATTCATAAAAACAACACAAATGTTTTATACATATGAAAAGTCAGCACGTGAATTCAGGTGCAAGGTTAGGTTTGGTCAACATATACTTGTCAAGTTCAGCCTTGAACATGTTCAGGCTTGTTGCGCAAATGATATGCGGGGGGCAGGGAGTTCCATAGAAAACAGACTCTGACAGCAAAGAAAAACCTTCGACAATTTGATCTGGAGTGTGGAATAATTAACTTGTAGCCATGCGATCTGCTACCACGTGCTTCTTGCCGATGAAACAGGTGTTCGAGTGGGTGATCCACGGTATGCAGAATGTTGAACAGCAGGATCAAGTCACCCCTAAGACGACGGTACGAAAATTCAAAGAGGTTTAGTGTTGCAATCCGCTCCTCGTATGGCCTGTTGTATAGCCCGGTCACCAGTTTTGTTTCGCGGTGGTATACCCGTTGCAGCAAGGTCATGTCCTTTTGTAACCATGGGGACCATGCTTGAACAGCATACTCCATTGTTGGTCTGATATAGGTGTTAATTATACGTGGGAGTATCTGCTTTGAGAAACGAGCAAAGATCCTTCTGAGCAATGCTAAGATTTGGCAGGACTTATTGTATACAACAGAACAGTGCCGTGAAGACTTCAGGTTACTGCAAATTTACACGCCCAGGTCTTTGTCTTTAGTAACCCATGAAAGTTACTGACATCCCAGAGAGTATGTGAATTCGAATGGTTTACTGACGTTTAAAATTTTACATTTTTGGATGTTGAATGATAAGCAGTTCCGCAAGGGCCAATTATGATGTGCTTCGAGATCTTTTTGGAGAATTTGGCAAACTTCTATGGTGCGTATGCTAGTCCAGACTTTGATGTCATCCGCAAATAAAATGATTTTGCTGCGTTCGATTTCGGGTATATCATTCGCGTACACGAGGAAGAGTATAGGCCCCAAGACTGAGCCTTGAGGTACGCCACTTGTAACTTCTACTCTAATCCTTATAACCCTTATGTGTGCGACACATCACAAACGCTCTAGACTGTCGCATATCACTTTGAGGTCTACACAGCCCATCGATAGCTCAAATGGCCGTGTGTAAATTTCATGATGTCAGCTTTAAACCTTGTAAAACGGAGATGTAAAAACGGAGATGAGACACAACTGATGCATCTAACAGATCGCCGCGGCCAATTGTAGTCTAATTTCCAAGCCGTGCAATCGTGGCCACATTCTCTCAAATGCAAAGAAACTACTACACTCCGCCCCACAAGAAAATTTCCAGCCCAATCAGAGCTAAAAAGTCGAAGTAACGAAGCGCACGTTATTCGATCTCAAAGCGAAAATTCGTTAATGAGAGTAGTGTGACGATAACGCTACATAAAGATAATTGCATCACACGCTTAAATTTGATGAGGAATCGTAGTTGAGCTGCAGTGATCCGGGCCACGAAGATGACATTCAAATCCAGGACCTATCATCCGTTTTAAAAAGGAATGTTTCATCTCCGGATAAAATAAATTCTTCAGAATGCGCAAAACTGCCACTGGTGCTACGCCCGAGGAAAAAGAGATCTTAAGAAGCCACAACCCCTGGAGTTCAGCCCCAATGCACTTCTGCGCAATACAAAACACTTGTAGCAACCGAGTAGATTTGACGAGATTCACTACAAAATTGTGGGCGTCAGCGAGTCATGGTCGTTTCATGATTACCATGTACCGGCTACAATAGCTAACATGTATAGCGCTGTAGAAAGCGATCGACCTACTGATAAACTGGCAGAAAAGCCATGCTCCTTATTGATCATGCTATTCCTATTAAGAAAAATATTTTTTCTATTTCTACGATGAACGTGCAGATAGTATCTACCTAGCTAATGCCTTGATGAATAATAATAATAATACTATATTCTTGATAAACCAAAGCATGCAAAACCTGATCAGGTTGGAATAGTGGTAAGCTGAGTCTAGAGTTATCCAAACACTTGTTTGGAAAAAGACGCTCTATTTCAAATTAAATTATCGTCTCTTCTAGAGATAGCACCAGGTGTTGTAATACTCGGTGATTTTATTCACTCCGAGATAAACTGGATTACCAAATCTCGCACGCCCCAGGGATCTCAAACGACATTCTGGACTGGCTACACCTCCTTGCACTTGACTCACACATAAACGAACGTACTAGAGTCTGCGAGTGTCAGTCTCCAACAAATACTAACCTAGTTTTTTTAACGGCCGAGGCCGTTATAGAAAACTTGTTATACCTAGAAAATTGAGAGCTTATAGTGTTATCCTGCGAATCAATGTTGTCTTCCGGTAAACCACCGATACAGCTATCTCGACGCTTTCATAGAATCGAACCTTCTGTCAGACTGTAAGTAGCAACGCTATATAAGAAGTTTGGGGATAAGTGATTTGAAATAGCTCTTTTCATTTTTTCAAGTAATCTATAAAGATTTGCTGTGTGGTTAATTGTTCGATAATTTGATACAAAGCGTTTCGAGCCAGATTAATGTCTGCGTGAAAAACAGTGTTTCCTTACTAGAGGGAAAACTTCAGATTCTATATCAGCGTCAAACAAGTTTAGAAGAAGTTCGAAATCATCCCCTCCAATTTTATAATTGGGATGTATGGCTGTATGGTTGTTATAGCTGGCTTGATGCTTAGCGTAGTTTGTTTGCAGACTTCATCAAAGTCATTCAGATTTACGATAATAATAATAATGATAGTAATAATAATAATTCATATTCTCGGATAAAACAAGTCATGTAATGCATATATTTTGCAATACACTAGGTGTGCGAAATGGTCTATTATTATCTCCACAGACAGAAATATTTTATTTATTATTAAAATATGAAAGGAATTCTTTGTATATTGCTTTAAGGTCTGTAAATCTTATTTCTGCAGAATAGAAAGTTCCATCTTGAATAATAAAAACTAAATTGGTGGTTGAGTTTATATATCGTGATATGAATAATATAGTGAGTGATTTGCGTTAACACAACTATTCAGTGCTCCATTATCTGAAGATTTCAGTGTATGAACTATATTCCTATTTCTTCTATATATTTCTATTTCTTCTATACGCTACGTACCGGAACTGATATATTTGTGATAATATCTAGAAAAATGAAAAATGAAAAATGAACGAGCGCTGCTTTAATAGGGTACGTGTTCCCAATTACATTTCCATATTTCTATTTTTTCTATACGCTACATACCGGAACTGATATATTTGTGATTATATCTGAAAATTAAAATATTCGTTCCACAATATTTTATACACGATGCATCATAAAACATCCATCTCTCAACGTAATAAAATTCTTAAAAATCCTCAAACAAGAAATTGCACAGTGAGGTTAGATAGCGACACTTCTTTAATCCTGAATTAGATTGAGATAATAGGAATCTAAATTATTAGGTCTACGTAACGTTATAACAACTTCTCAAACTTTCTTCGATTCTCTTAAACTTCATTATCTCTTATTAAACCTAATACCATTATTGATCTTGATATCCTTATCCAAGTCAATAAATTTCTAGAAACTCTATGCACTGAAATTAGTCAGAAAGAAATGCGTTCTAAGAATATCATTCTATTTAATGTAGCTGATAATTATCAATTGAATGACATGAAAAGTTGTATTCTTACTTCATATGGCATTCCTGCAAATTGTGATGATGTTGTCCGATTACGCAAAAACGGCATGAAACAGCGAACCTCCAATTCTTATAAAATTTTTTGACAAATGTTTCGTGTAATATATATATATATTATAGTTATATATATAAATATAGATATTAGAAGAAAGAATAGAAAAATGTTTAAAATCCATACATAGATTTTCTATTGTTACTATGAAACCTGACCTCACTCAAATGCAGGCGCGTTTCGGTTGTAGTAAGCACAAGATTACCATCAAGCACACAAACTATTCATTCTCTCTGCAACTGAGAGTATGCAGTGTGATTCATCCGTCTTCACACCACCTGCAAGAAGTCACGCTCCAACACCTGCACAAAACGACATAGTGCACAGAACACCGCCGCCCTCTGAGTGGTAATTCCGCTTACCTAAATTTTGACAGACACCATCTTTTCTTCCAAATCCTAGCTCATTCAGAAACACAGTAGTCAGGAAGCCTTTAAACGAACATGTAACGTTAGCCAATAGAAATATTAGGTGCACACACGATATCAGTCACCGTACTCAAATAACATACCGCCCTATGCAGTATACCCAGTTCCTCATTGAATACGTCCCTCATTTTACCCCTTGGTCATTGTATTCAACCATTTTACTAATTTGATTACATGACACAAGACCACAAATGTTACACACGATAGACATCCCAATGCCACACACGCCTTTTTATAACCATGAAATTTTTTCAAAAATATAAATGAAACACTAATTGCTCCAAATTTTTGCCTAAGTCTACCTTTACTTCTTTTAATTTCACTCTTCCTTGTTTTAGTATCATACTTATAAATGCCAGATCAATTACACCTAAAATCCAAATGCTGAAATATTTTCTTATTTAAAACTCAGTAGAAATTATTCTTGTAACAGAACAATGGACACAAGAGGACCAGCCTTACTCAACTCTTATGTTACCCAATTCTTAACCTGAACAGAGCACAAACCATGCACGGGATGTGCTGTTTGCCAACGATGCAGCCTTTATTGCTCACTCTCAAGAGAACCCCCAGTCGCTAACGGACTCTTTTTCATTGGCATACAAAGACTTTGAGCTAACAATCAGCATGAGCAAGAACAAAGTCCTTGGCCAAGGGACGGTATCGCCTCCAATCATCACTGTTGGAAACTGTCAACTTGAACCAGTACATCATAACACGAATCTTGGTTCAACTATTGTGAATAACCTCTTGTTAGACATTGAGATTAATAATCGGTTTAGCATGGCAGCTGTCATTTTGACACGATTAAACTCTCTTGTTTGGGGTAATCGCAAGTTGACTGTAAAGACAAAGATGATTGTATACAGCGCGTGCGTACTAAATGCTTTGCTGTACAACAGTTTAACCTCGACCACCCACGCAAGACAAGAACGGAAGGTGAATGCTTTTCACCTAAGAAGCATCCGTCCTATCCTAAACATATCAAATATAAAAAAGTGATTAATGCTGAAGTGCTTTCAAAAGCTGGTCTACAGAGCATGTTTACCATACTACGGCAGCGCTCCCTGTAGTGGCTTGGTCACGTCTGAAAAAATAAAATGGTCGTATTTCGCAAGATCTACTCTATGGTGAGTTACAATCAGGAAGTGGACCATCGGGCAGACCGCACTTGCGGTACAAAGACGTTTGCGAAAAAGAAATAATAGCTCTTGCCATTGACCCGCAAGTTGGGAAGAACTTGCTCTCGACCGCTCACATTGAAGTCATTGCGTATATTGTCGTCTTCAAGATGGGGAGGAACAGATACAGCTATTGCTGCTGAAGGCAGATCAAGCCGCCGGCATGCAACTAACGCTTAACAACCGAGTTCTGACCGTCGTTGCGAGCGCTGCGCGAAAGACTGTACCTTCAGAATTTGTCTGTTTAGGCATTAAAAAAGCTGTACAAAAAATTCATGCGTTTGTGCTCTGCATTCATTGTTAACATCGACCGCAGGAGGTCAAAAACAGCAATTGAAATTCGGAACGTGTTGGTGATATTCTCAGGCCCTCGAGTCATACTTGTATTCAATGATAATACGAGAGCCATTGACAGGGTCCCGCATAATTTGACCATCACAGAATCATCTTCTGTAGATATTACTGCAAACCTACTTTCGCGGTTCAAATTTTGTTTTCACTGGTCGCATATTTTCTGTAGATATAAATGACAACCGTTCACGAACTTTGCCACTTACGGGCGGAAACATACAAGGAAGCGTTTTAGGTCCAATATTAATAATAATAATAATATATTCTTGGATATCCAAGGCATGCAATACATGATCAGTTTATCAAAATTTGAACAGCAAAAGAAAATAGTACAAGTTTTTTGCTGTTGATTATCGTTTGCGCGTACGTTTCAAATTTGACGTGCTATCTATGACGCTCTCTGAAATTATTTTTTGGCTCATTATTCCATTATTGATTATACAATGATTAATGCTAGTTGCGTGAAGAATTCATGTCACCGAAAGGTAGATAAGGGTATTGAGTGCCATACTTGCAAGAGATGGGCTCATCCGAAATGTTCGGGAATACATCCCGAGCATTATAAGGTGTATGTAGCGCATCGTTGGCTTCAATGGATGTGCAGCGAGTGCCAATGGGCCGCGAAAAAGGCATTCTCAGAAAAACCCAAAATCGCTTCTCCCGGGCAACCTGTCACTCCAAAACAGCCTAACCGTAAAAAATCTTATGCTGAAGTTGTGAAGGAGAGCACAACGAGGATCAACAATTCGAATCTTACGGGGACTAAATCTTCTCGTCCTAAAAAGCCACGCGATAGCACCAAAGAAGCTATTCCGTCAGTGAAGGCTGATTCGATTGTTATTATGAGAGAAAAATCTCGTTCCAAAAAGCCTCGAAACAGCAATATAGTGGATAGGGAGTCGACTCAAGCTGTAGCTGATACTATCACGGCAGAGGGATCGCCTTCGAAGCACCGTAAAGGTCGAAGTAAGGCTAAATCGAAAAAGATTTTGAATACCAGGGGGCTTCCTTCCTCCCATTCAAACCTACTTGCTGCTGTCGTTTCTAGCCTCGAGAAAGTCTCCAGGGACATTGAAATGATTAAATCAGCGCGTCTAGGGATTCGAGATAAATCTCGTAATGTCCTGGTGCTAAATCAGGATGAACCATACATACGCGAGGCTAAAGCACGTAGATCACTGGATCGGACGTGCATAAGAAATCTGCTCCGAAATGCTGAAATGCGTCCAGACACAGCGATAAGGCGCGTTCATCGTGTAGGAGTGTGGGAGGGCACCAAAGGTGCGACGGGCATAAGTCCAAGGCCTCTCTTAGTTGAATTTATCTCACAGAACGATCGTGATAAATTCCTAGCAGGTTATAATAGTCTGGACAGAATCATTAAAGGTAAACACGTTGTTGTGCCCGACGACAACAACGGATCTACAAAGAAGAGTGATCTTTGGCATGAAATGCCGAGTGGCAGCTCGCAATGTCCTTCGGAAAAAGATATGGCAGTATCAGATGCAGAAACAACGGAGGGTTCTTTGGATCTGAACGTCGTTCATAGTACTTACCCCGCAATTCCGCAGCTGATGGTTAGTAACCTTCAGAATACAACGGTACTTCAAGAGGTAGAGGTTTATTCATCCATCCAGAATAGCACGCCAAAAAATGTGCTGTCTCCTCGGGTACTACGCCCGAGGAACAAGCAGGATTGAGTCAAAATGTTTTGCTGGGTCCCGTCGCAACAGTGCTATACGGAAATTCATGTAGTATCCGAA